>JANTPZ010012575.1:0-11317 GCA_025593235.1 Vachellia pachyceras | reverse complement strand
TGCTGGACGAGGACACGAAGCCGAACTGGCTTATCAAAATACAACTATACAATTCGATTAACAACCCCAAAAAAATACAAGTTTGCAAGTAGTTTGAATAGTGTGGTGTGTGTTTATAATAAATATATATACACACACAGTACCATGTCTTGTCTTTAGCTGGTGGTGAGCTTCCCAGTCCCAGCCATTTATACACATGTAACTTCCAAGGCATCGGGTACTGTATACCTATCACCAATCATGTGCCTGTTTGAGAAGCCATTTTCCCAAACGGTGCACGTAAGTTAAGACAAAATCATCTTGAAATCTGTAAAAACTATCTCGAAATTCATAAAAACTATCTTGAAATCCGTAAAACCATCTCGAAATTCCCAAAATGCCTCAAAATCTGCAAAATCCATTTTCCCAACAGAGTTCCCAAACAAGCACCATGACGGCTCATTCCAAAACTGTCCAAGCCAATGCTTCCTGATAATACGGGTTCGATCCACATGTCCATTCCGCCAACTACTGATACGATTAGGTTGGCTTTAACCCGCGTGTTGGGCGGGTTGAAATATTTTTTAAAAATTTTTTATTTTAAAAATAATATATTATGTATTTTTTACATTTTTTATCTTAATATTTTTAAAGTATTATAAATAAAACTTAATATATTTAAAAATAGTATATGATATTTTATTTTTCATATCAACTTTTTAAAATATTGTATTTAAAATTATAACAACACATTAATATTTATATTTTTGTTTTAAAACATGAAAAAAATGCCATTATTAAAAATTTATTAATAGAAAAAGAATCAGGGCTTGTTTGGGAACTAGGTTTGAAACCTAGGTTTCACAGATTCCGAGGTAAAATCTAGGTTTTGAAAAGTGATTTATGTTTGAGAAGTTATAGCTTTTACGGATTCCGAGGCAAAAAAGTGGGTAGGAAAAAGGAAAGTAAGAAAGAGAAAGAAAGAAAAAGTAGGAAAAAGAAAAGAGGAAAAAGTAGGAAAGAGAAAGTAGAAAGGAGAAAACCTAGGTTTCAAATAATCCCTCATATGAATCAATTAATACGATATGATTATACAATCTTACGAAAAAAATTGAGCAAAAATGATGCAAAAAAATTAATTTTTTAAAAAATAAAAAATATATGTTAAATACTGTAATTTATTTAATAGATTAAAAACTAACTTTCATTTCCCAACTTTAGGAGGAAGCTTCTCAGGGGAAATCACCCCATTTTGTTTGTATGCGGTGGAATATATCAAGGACACTGTGACTCGTTAGCATTGTTTCTTTTCGTTTTTCGGGTTTAGATTTTCTTTATTCATTGGCTCTTGTTCTTGGCAAAAAAAAAAAAAATCAAGGGAGTGAACGTTGCTGAGAGTGAGAACGTTATCATATGTTTATGTGTAATATCGCTTACCAATTTTGATGGCTGCCTGATATCATATGCAACATACGAAATGGGATAGTAGGTCACATCGATCGTGACCTCGCAATCAATGTTTACAATACCACTTAGGGCCATTTGGGTACGGTAAGGAAATGGAAATCAATTCCCATTACTCGAAGTTTGTTTATGCCTTGTTCAATACGGAGAATTCATTTTGATGGATATAGATATGGAAATAGATATGAACGTGGATGTGGAAATAGAAATGGAAATGAGATTTAAAAGTATGTTTGGTATGTCATGAAAATGAGGTATGATTTTTAGATGAAAATACCAAAAAACTCTTCTAAATTAAAAAATCTTTTTTTTAACTTTTAAAACTACCTAAATCAAATTAAAAAATTTTTAGAAAAATTTTTAGATGGAATTATCAATATGAAATTGGAAATTCAAGCTTTTCATGTGGAAATGGAAATCCATGAGAGCCAATTCCATCATACCAAACATGTATGGATATAGAAATCAATTCCATTTTCATATCCATGCCTCCAAATTCCATCAAACCAAACTGGCCTTTAATGCACTCGTAGTTTCATGGAATTGACTTTCCGTGTAAAAGATTATCCCATCAGAATTGATAAATTTGGCCTTGAATTCTGCAATCTATGGAATTCTAGTTTTATCCCTCATTTTTCACCAATTCTAGTCTTCAATCTTCAGATCCCGATCTAGGACGATAGTGACCTCCAACAACCCATGGCATCTTCACCTTCTCTCTCCCCCCTCTTTTATCTGATGTATCTCCGATGGCGACCTCCACTAGCAAAGGCGAAGCCTTCGATATGACATGATGAACCACATCATGCATACCCAAAGTTGCAAGTTCCGAGCTTTGGGAGGTGGATGGAGGCTTATGGGATGACGCATCATTTGGAGTTTCTACTTTTTTTCAAGACGCCGATGAGCACAGTTATGAAATAATAATGATCCCACCCACCGATACGATTTTTTTTTTTTTTGGTTGGCCGAAATACTTAATAATACAAAGGAATTCAGAATGAATTGAAGGCAGTGATATCAGTAGCTGTGGTGCCTGAAGCCGTAATAAGTGGGGGAGGCCTGAAGCCGGCACGGTGGTTGGAAGTAAATGGAAATTAATTAATTAGAGTTGAGGTTGGGTGGAGCGTGGCTTTGAAGATAATACAAGTTAGTTATTTATTTTATTTAAAGGTGAATACATATTGTTTTTGTTTAAATTAATTACACAGTGAACTGCCTGACAAGTCATTCCACTGAATGAAATCATTGGGGCATGTTTGTCTTCTCCGACAGCGGCTGGGCCTCCTTAGTCCCTCCCTTCTCCCACCCTCATTCCATTATTTGCTATTATTATTTATTTATTTATTCATTTTCGGTTGGCATTTCCGCATCTTTAGTTCCCTGCCCCTCTCCCACACTTTATCTTTCATTCATTCACTCGCTCGCTTCCCTCTCACTCAATTCATATTTGATCCCATATTTTAATTTTAATTTTAAAAGCTTGAATGCTTCCACCAACACATGGGAAAAGAGTTTAGGGGTATGCATGGGCTTGGCCCGCCACAGGTAATCGTACATGGCCTTCTATCCTAAAGCCCATTGGGCCGATTTATTGGGATTTTTTCGGTGTTCTTAAAGCACGAATGAGAATTAGACAGGGCTTGTAATTTATTGGGCCAATTTATTGGGATTTTAAGCCGAATGAATCTTTTCAATGACAGAATTATGGCTTGTAATTTGAATGACCTCGGAGCTGTGGGACCTAAATTCACTTGGAAAGGGCCTCGTATGGCTGCCTTTTCAAGATTATATGAAAGACTTGATAGAGCGCTTGTTAATTCTTCTCTTTTAGCCCAGATGCCGGATTGCTTCCTTAAAGTCCTTCCCAGAACTAAATTCTCTGACCATAACCCTCTTAGTCTTTATGTGGGTTTGAAGGAGCAGAACCATTTTGGGGAGCGTCCTTTCCATTTCGAAGCTATGTGGCTAACCCATAATGATTTCCAGGAATTCCTCTCTAATAGCTGGGAAATTAATGGTGATCTTGACGGTAATATGGAGAATATGAGAACTCTTCTTCCGATTTGGAACAGAGAGACCTTTGGGTTTGTATAAAAGAAGAAAAGGATTATCCTCGCTCGGCTGAATGGGATTCAATCTTCTTCTTCCTATCCTTTCTCCAATTTTTTACGTAATCTGGAGGTTGATTTGCAACATGAGTTAGATGAGATTCTTAAACTTGAGGAAATCAAATGGTTCCAGAAATCTAGAGCGGATTGGATATCTCAAGGGGACCGGAATACTAGATATTATCATTTGAAAACTAGTGCTAGAAGAAGGAGGAACAAAATTAGATCTCTTAAGGATGCCAACGGAGTCTGGATTAATAGAGAAGATGACCTGAAGAAGATGGTGACTAGTTACTTTGAGTGTCTGTTTCGTGAGGAGGAAGGCGATCCATCATCTCTCTCCTCCGTTACTAAATTCCCGACTATTGAGCAATCCCTAATTAGCAATGTGGCTAGAACTCCTAGTGATGAGGAGATTCGCAGGGCAATTTTTGATATGGGGCCTTTCAAAGCTCCCGGGCATGATGGTTTCTCTCCTTGCTTCTTTCAGAAAAATTGGAATATTGTGGGCAATACTGTTTGTAGCTTTGTGAAAGCTGTCTTTGATGGCCAGACTGACTTAACGGAGGCGAATAAGACTCTTATCTCCCTCATTCCCAAAAGAGATAATCCGGAGAGGGTGGACCATTTCAGACCTATATCGCTATGTTCTGTTCATTATAAGTGTATTACTAAGATTATTGCTAAGCGGATGAAAGGTTTTATGAGTGATATTATATCACCGTTCCAGGCTGGTTTTATTCCTGGTAGACATATTCAGGATAATATTATTATTGGACAGGAAATCCTGCATACCATGAGCAAATCTAGAGCGAGAAAAGGATTTATGGCTCTTAAAATCGATCTCGAAAAGGCTTATGACAGGGTTAACTGGAAATTCATGAGGCTCATCCTTCAAGAGATAGGGATGGAGGAAGATGCTATTTCCATCATTATGAAATGCATCTCCTCTACTTCTTATAATGTGTTATGGAATGGTTCTAAATCTGAGTTTTTCTACCCTAAGAGGGGGCTCCGTCAAGGAGATCCTATTTCCCCCTTCCTTTTTGTGTTGTATATGGATAAGCTGTCCCACATCATTACTGATGCAGTGGATGCGAGTCAGTGGAAACCTATTTATGTCTCTAGAGGTGGTCCCTTCATTTCCCATCTTATGTTTGCCGATGACCTTCTTCTTTTTGGGGAAGCCTCGAAGGAGCAAATTTCAACTATGATGACTTGCCTTGACAATTTTTGTCAAGCCTCCGGAGCGAAGGTTAGCAGGGAGAAGTCTTCCATTTTTTTCTCTAAAAGAGTTCCCCCCAGCATGAGAAGTAAAATTCAGGTAATCTCTGGAATGAAAATCTCGTCTGAAATAGGGAGATACCTGGGTTTTCCTCTTTCTAGGGAAAGAATATCTATTGAGAGATTTCAATATATTATTGAGAGGCTTAAAAGCAAACTCTCAGCTTGGAAAGCAAATTGCCTCTCTGTTGCTGGTAGAATCACTCTTGCCAAATCGGTCCTAGCCTCTTGCCCTCTCTACCCTATGCAAGTGGCTAAGGTGCCTTTGTACATTTGCAACGAAGTTGAAAGAATTCAACGAAATTTCATATGGGGTTCTCATAACAGGAGAGGTTTTCATCCTGTTCGATGGGAGATTGTCACTCTTCCTAAAATGCATGGAGGTCTTGGTTTCAGGAAATTACAGTCCATGAATCGTGCATTCGGAGCTAAGTTGGCTTGGAATCTCATTCAAGGTTCTAATGGCTTATGGGCTGAAGTTTTACAGAATAAATATATGCTTAGAAGCAAGCAGAACCTTTTGAATGTGCAACCAGGAGATTCTAGCTTATGGCGTTTCATTTGTGACCAGAGGAGCCTGGTTGAGAATGGCATTACTTGGCAAGTGAAGGACGGGAATACGGTGAAATTCTTTTCTGATCATTGGTTAGTGCGCGGGATGATTATTAAAGATATGTGCTTTAGACCTTTATCCCAGGAAGAGGAAAACTCCGTTGTGGTAGACTGGGTTAGTAACGGTGCATGGGATCTTCATCGCTTGGATAATCTGGTTGGTAGTGATGTGATAGTCACCTTATCCAACTCGATTCCCCCGAGACCGGATGCCGGGAATGATATGATGGTTTGGGCTCATACTCCTTCTGGGAGTTTCACTGTTAAGAGTGCTTATTTTGCTATTGAGCCTGAGCCATCCAATACTTTCAAGCCCGTGTATAAACTCATTTGGAATTGGAGGGGAGCTGAAAGGATAAGAATTTTTCTTTGGAAGGTTTTTCACAATAGATTGCCTACCAACGCCTGGAGGAGTTCTTGGTCCTCTGTTTCTCCTTTGTGCTCTTTTTGCAGCGAAGAAGAGGAGAATGTTTTACATGTGCTTCGGGATTGCAAGTATGCAAGAGATATATAGTCTAGAGCTGTTAATCCTTCTCATAGTGCTACCCTCTTTTCCTGTTCCTTGTCGGATTGGGTTGCTATAAATCTGAAAAGGGACTTAAGTATAGGGTCTATTGGAAACTGGGACCTCTTTTGGGGAGTCGCATGTTGGCTTTTATGGACATGGAGGAATAAGGATATCTTTGATGAGCAATTCTTAAAACCTTTGAATCCCTATGTTACGATCATTGCTTATTGGAAATCTTTTGTCCAAGTTGATGACATCCTTCAAACCCAACCTAATACTTTGCACGGTCAATCTCATCAATGGAGGCCTCCTGAGAGAGGATGGGTTAAAGTGAATGTTGATGGTGCGGTGGCCCGTACCTCTATGAGGGCTGGATGCGGAGGTGTCATCAGAGACCATTTTGGTATTTGGATTAGGGGGTTTACTAAAAACCTTGGCCTAAGTGATTCTCATAAGGCTGAGGCTTAGGCTATTTACAAAGGCCTTCTGGAAGCTTCTGATTGCGGATTCAGGAAGATCATTATCGAATCAGATGCCAAGCTTCTGGTAGACATGCTTAATTTTAATGGTGATTATGCTAACAGTGGTTTATTATTTGCAGATATTAGAGAACTCCTCGCGAGGGACTGGACTGTAATCATCCGATATACGCCAAGGGAGTAGAATAGATTGGTCGACGCCCTAGCGAAAGAGGCCATCTCCACTTCTAGAACTTACCACTCGTGCCCGCACCATCTCCGGGAGTTGTGTGCGAATGATTTAATGGGACTATCTCCCCCTTTTTGTGTAACTTCTTGCTCTTGAGCTTTTAGCTCTCTTTATGTATAAAAAAAAACTTCACTCTTACCTCTCGGTCTCTCCGTTGACACTTCCCTCACCTCAGCATGTCGTCATCTTCACTGTCGCCTCTCGGTCACTACATTCCCTCACCTTAGCGTCTCATCGTCTTCGCTATCGCTTCTTGATCACTACCTTCCTTCACCTCAGCATCTCGACGGCTCCTCTGGTCTACCCTCCCTCCCGCTCCACCAGCTCGCTGCACCTGCGCCTCCAGCTCTCCTCCTTCGGCCTCACCCTTCACGACCGCACCCATGACCCATTCTCAGCGTCAGTGTCTCCGCCAGTCGGGCCTCCTTCCTTCTTCCTCTCCCTATGAAGTTGGTGATGAGGGCAACGACAACATCTTTTGGGACTTAATGTTTGTAAGCTTGTGTGTTGCAATGCTGCTTAACCGTGAACACTATTGTTGTTGTTTAGATTGGAGCTAGTTTTTTAGTTTGTAAGTTGGTTAATAACTCTTTTTTTGAGCAAACAAGTTGGTTAATAACTTAACATCAATGTTTTTAACTAAGATATTGTTGCTCCAAACTCCAAGTGCACAAGAAAAGATTTTTTAATTAAACCGGCTTGAAGTCCGCAGGCCAGCCTGTGGCCTATTTATTCACTGGCCGACCCGTATTCCCAACTCTAGATTCAAGAGAAAAAGAAAAAAGAGACCTATTTCAAATGACTTGGCTTTTCATATTTCAATACTTAATAAAAGCAAGGCTTAAAAAATCGAACCAGATTGGATGAGACAGTGATTCAAGAGTTGGTGGATCAAATTGAGGTAAACATAGAATCAGATGGACTATATAAAAATAATAGAATTTAATATACTTTATTTTATTTTATAAAAATTAATAGGTAAAATCTAGAATATTATTTTATTTTACCATATTTTAAATTTTTAGAGTTTAATTAAGTATTGGGATAAAATAAATTAATTTTATCTTATTTTTTTATGAGTATATTTGCTTAAATAGAAAATAGAGAATTAAATACTAGTTTTATCACTATAATTTTTAAAATTAACGAACCACATATTCCTACTCTGATTCCATTTTTTCAATGTTTATGGTTTTCAATTTTTTGTTTTGGAAAAAAACTTGTTAACTTGCCCAACTTATCGGTTTAACCGGGTCAGCCCGATCTTTAATTTAGATGTGATCGAACTGAGTGCCAATTGAATTTACCGATTTCTGACATGAATCAGTCCTTTTTTTTTTGCTCAAAAGTATATGTAGTCAACCCATGTGAAAGGTAAAAATGTTATTCTCATGCTTTCTTGAATGGAATAGAAAAGATATCGAGTGCACGAGTGGAAGGAACTGCCACCCACCTAGTCACTTCCATGATTGATTCCATGCCACCCACAGTCACTTCCATAATTCATTCCATCCGGTGAAGATCACTTCTTTCAACAAACTGTTATTAAAGCTCGTGCAAGACCAATTTACTTCTTTTTACGCAAAATGCACAAAGCTCACCATCAAAAAAAAAAAGCTTTTCAAAGTTGATGTGCCTTTATACATGAACGTCAAGTGTTTGACTGTTTGCATTATTGTTGATGACAGTGCCTTTATACTCTAGCTTCTTGTACATATCTCAGTTTGCCTTCCTGTTTATTGTCCTTTCCTTTCTTTTGTTACCCCCCAAGTGCTACTTTGTAATATCATATTCTTCAAAAGCTATGACCTCAATTTCTTCTTTTAACGCAATGCAAAAGATCCAACTTTGCAAAAGATAAATCTTATGTGCTCCTTAGCTTGTTCTCTTCGTACAGTCCTTCCTGGTTTGATTAAAGCATTTGCCTGACGCGTTCAAAAAGGGGACACAGGGTCTGTATATGGGTTTGAAATAGATATAACTTGTAACCTATTTGGTTTCGTTTCATATCCCAATTTTGGTCCAGCTTTTTAAAACCATGTCTCTGTGAGGAGTCTCATTCCTTGATAGGGTAGTTTCTGCAGCGAATATGCAGAGTAATGCTATGAATTAATGTATTTTGGAAGCATCTTCCGTTGTTTGTCCATATCTGATGGTGTTATTTGACGCATTTAATGATGTTTTGGTGTATGCTTTGACAGCGTTGAAGATTTAAAAACCCAGTTCTGACACAATACATTTGCATGAAATAAAGTGGCGCGATTCTGGATTCAAGCAATTCAAGTTCATGGACTCCACAGTTTTATTCTCAAGCCACAAAAGCTCTAAAAGGTTCTTCACCCTGAAAGTTTTCTGTTCTATCTTTAGTTCAACAGTTCCGCTTAAATCTCTTCTCTTTGAAGTTGTGGTCTTCTCAAACCAAATAAACTCAAGATAGAAGGAATTTTTAACGAAAACTTGGCACTGTAGTGTCTTGCC
The DNA here is from genome assembly GCA_025593235.1 of Vachellia pachyceras. NCBI lineage: Eukaryota > Viridiplantae > Streptophyta > Magnoliopsida > Fabales > Fabaceae > Vachellia > Vachellia pachyceras. Next base: position 2,173 of record JANTPZ010012575.1, on the reverse strand, counting down.
AATAGACACATTATCCCAATGAAGGGTCCTATGCTCTGTAGTTTGATTTGAACAAGAACAAGAAGGTTAAATTTCCATACTTGTCTCATCTAATTTCCACAAATGGTTATCCTATGAGAATTCTTTTCTCTGTCTACTGCATATTCATAGACTCCACTTTACGCTTAAACAAGCCCGAGACTTTATCATTGTGAATAGCAGTGATCCTATGAGAAGGCTTTGCTCTGTCTACTGCATATTCATAGATTCAACTTTACGGTGAAACGAGCCTGAGGCTTTATCATTGTGAATAGCAGTGATACTATGGAAAGAAGAGTCGGAGAAGCTGGATTATGGGATAACAGTTCTGAAGGTTCTTCTCACACTAGCATGGTATATTATCTCTCACTTGCTGTTGCTTTGTGAGCATTGCAAATAATCCCCCCCCCCGGCGCCTTCCCCGATTTTTTCTGTGTTTTAATATGATTACTTATTATTCTTCTCCATTTTGAAAGGAAACGGAGCAGCTTATGGAAAGCTATGAATCCAAGAAGAGGCAACACTATAATATTGATCTTCAAGGTTCTTTGACACAAGAGGTACTATTCTCAACCAGTTTAGTTCCACTATAAGAGACAGCTACTGATAAGCTCATAAAAAACACGTTTATTTTGGTTAATTTTCTATTTCCTTGTTCTCTCCTCCGTAAACTGTTATGTGATTAAATTTTTTTTTAACAACCCTCGTCCTTGCCCTCAATTTTTTTCCCTCATGCCACAAGTGATTCTTTGCAAGGCAAAATATAAGGAATCTTTAAACGCTTCTTAATGCATACTTTTCTTTCTACTGATGGAAAGTCACTAGCATCTAAGTACTCCATTTATAGAAAGACATCTGGCTTATTGTTCTTTCCATACCGTGTTTTTCATGTCTGTGAAGATTCTAATGCTTCAAAAACGATTACATCAACAATTTGTGGTAAGATGCGCATTAGAGAAAGCATGTTGCCTACCTTTCACACAAGAAGCTGCACTAGAAAGCTCGATGCCAATGGTATATCTTGTACACTTAAATGGATGCTCTAAATGGCTTTTGACTTTGCTGGATTTTTATTTTGATTATGCATCTATTGTTTCTCAATTTTAGGCCACCAAGGAACTAATTAAAGAAACTGGCGCATTAGAATTAGAAGTAGTGTACTTGGAACAATATCTCCTCTCGCTGTATCGGAAAAGATTTGATCACCAAGTTTTGTCTCTATCAGCCAAGGAAAGAAGATTGGAAACAGACTCAGACACCAAAATAGGAAGTTCATCAGTTTATGGGAAAGGTACTATCACCGGGAAAGAGATTTTAGTTCCTCGCAATAATCTCCTGTCACCCAGAAATTCAGTTGGCTTTCCACTTAAAGAATGCAAGAAACAGGTAGAACTAGAAGCTGTTTTGGACTCGAGTATTCAACGAAGCCACTCCACCCTATCTCAGCAATCAGTTTGCTCCATCGAAACTTCTCAGACCAAAGCTTTTGACACTTTCCATTCTCTACCGTTGTCTATGCTAGAGGTAAGTTTCAACAACTAACAGGAGTAATTCTTACGGAATACATGTTATATTGAGTTATTGGTCCCTCAAATATACCATCGCCTCAATTTTAGTCCTTAAAGGTGAATCACTATCATATTGGTCTTAGTGTCTTAAAGAGCACATCAAGTAAATATCGGTATTGCATCAGTTAACAGAATTGACATTAACAAAGTTTCCTGAATAGCTCAAAATTTTCCCAATTGGAATGTTTGCAGTTGACTTGGTGACTCATCTGTTGTATTTGCCCAATGAAACTTTATATACTTTTTAAACTCAGTGCTTTCTAATTTTATGTTCTGTTCAAATTATATTTCATCAGCAAGCTCAGAGTAATAACTGCAGTTCAACCTCCCTGGCTGAGCATCTAGGAAATTGCTTTTCTGATGTAGTTTCAGAGACGCCAAACTGGCTTTCCGAGGAGATGATTAAGAGCATATCAGCTATATATTGTGAACTCGCAGACCCTCCTTTTGTTGGTCATGATGATGCTTCCTCCTTTATTCCATTCTCAACATCAGTGTATGAGTTTTCTTCACAAGGACAAGGCCAGGGGAATAAGCAGGCATCGCGGTGGAAGAAACATCGATCCTTCAATTTAAGCTTTAACAAC
>JANTPZ010012573.1:0-10032 GCA_025593235.1 Vachellia pachyceras | reverse complement strand
TGAAGGAACCGTGACACTACGGTATCTGATTGGAAATTTTCTTAATTGAGAAGGGCGCAAATGATAACAATTTGTCGTGCTCTCTTTGCTTATTCAGCTCAAGCGGAAGTCAAATTTAAGGCCGCAAATGCCTCTCATGACAATGTGGACTGTTTGTTTACAATCAATTTTAAGAACTCTCAAGTTCACTCAAAAAAAAAAATTAAGACTCTCAAAGCATTTTGGTGCTTTCCAAACCTTTTAGACATTGTTTTTTTTTTCTGGGGCTGTAGACAGGTGAGAGACATTATTGACAGTTGAGAGCGTACTGTTTTTAAGGATTTTCATTTGACATCAAAGAAATACTTACATTACAACATTTTTGGGAGACCTGTCCTTTTCCTTTATTTTCATAAATTGAACTGAGACTGCCATTTTTTAGGTTAAAGTATAATTTTAATCCTTCATGTTTATGTCAGATTTCACTTTAGTCCTTTAAGTTTAAAAAGTGCACTGTCAGTCCCTCAAACTTAACACTGTTAGTCTCTCTTAACGGAAATTGCTGACTCATCAAATTTAACGTTGATATTTTAACTCCTTTTATTTTGCACAATTTAAAATATCAAATTTATTATATTATTAAATTAAAATTAAAATGTGAATATGTTTTGTCAACATTTTATTGCACAGTCATCAATTAAATTTGATGAGTCAGCAATTTTCATTAAGAGAAACTAACAACGTTAAATTTAAGGAACTGAAAATACATTTTTTAAATTTAAATGATCAAAATAAAATCTGACATAAATATAAAAGACTAAAAATATATTTTAACCATTTTTTATCGGGTCACCAGATGCTCCTTGCCTTCTAAACATACTAGAACTACATGAAAAATAACGGACGAAATGGGACCCTCACTTTAAAAAACAGAGGGAAAAGGAGTGGGAGAGGAGAGGAGAGGAGGGGGGAGAGAGGGTGTATTCATCTGTTGGAATGCCATTTGTATAAGCGCTTCTGTTTCATCTCCGCCATGGCTGCCACGTTCACTGTTCAGTTGAAAGCACAGCGGTTCCCTCTCAGTCTTCATAATAGCAGTCAAAGACGCCCTTCTCCCTCTCTTTTCCAAACCCCTCCCTCTCTATTTAATCTCTCAGAAGCCATGACTTGAGCTTCAACCACTCTCGATCAGCTCAGTTTCTTCATCGCCATGGACAACAGCCCTCTTTCGAAAGGAAGCCTTCCTTGTTTCCGAACCCAAGACATTGCTGGAGCATGAAATGAAGCTTGGCAGGGTCTGATTTCTACTCTTTCTTCTCCTCTCTTCCCTTTGATTCTCTTTCACCCCTCTCTCTCCATATACATATCGCCGGAGGCGGCTGTCCAAATCATATACATACTCACACCATAGAGGAAGCCCTCCAAATATTCCTTGCGGTATTACTCGTCCTTTTGTTCTTCATACAAATGCCTCCCTCTTTAACTTCTCCGCTACGAGATCGGTAGCTACTTTAGCCATTATTATGAATGAAACCTTCACACGCACAATCTCGTTTAATCCCAAGCATCAACCTCACATATTGAGAAATCTTAAATTTGAACTCTTAATTTGCGCGTTGATCAGATCAGATAATGCCTGTTGGTTGCAGGGTTTGGTGCCAGTTAAAATGTCGAAGCAGGCAGCAGAGGAAGCTTAGAGAATTGGGTTGGATGAAGCTAAGCGTGAGCATGAGGTGTTGCAGTAAGCTTGTTCAGTAGTGGTGTGGTTTTTTTTTTTTATCGAACAGACCTTTTTGCGCCGGCCGATTACATATGAATCAGTCCATCATCATTTTCAGTAGGTCCTGCAACTGTTGAATGTTATTGTTGAACCTGTGTCCACTTTTTAATGTTGCTCATTCACGAATCCCTTCCTCTCGTTCGATTAATTGATTGAAAATAAAATTGATTAACGTACTGTATCCTTTCTTCCTTGACTTCGACAAACACTATAAATGCATTTAATTGAGGGTGCTCTAACCACAGCAGCTAGTTTAGCAATCCATTAATTTTAAATTATCATTTCCGAGAAAGGCACTCTTGTGATCGGTAAAAGCTTAAGAATGTTGACCTGTGAGTTGTGATTATTTGACTAATGATGATAAGTTGTATTGATTACATTGTTTAGTTGATACAGTAACGTAATTGAATATAATTATCATTTATAATCCTTATTTTAGAAACATCTCATATACTCTATAGGGTTAATAGTTAATACAATTTTTAGTTTATCAAATTTTATTTCAATAAAATATTGATCCCTCTTTTTTAATAAATGCATGGTCCATTTTGTCCTTGACGGATCAAAACAAAAATGGGGTAAATATGAGCGTCCAAAGATTATATTAACCCTTTTTAAGTATAAAAATATCTTTGAAATCAATATTCTTGAGTTTTTTTTAAAAGGCAATATTTACTGAACTTTGTATTATTATGCATGATTTATAATACATAAATGGAATGTTAACAAACAAGAATTAGGTTGAGGGGTTAGTTACTCGAAACGTATAAATTTTTGTTAGGTTGTAATATGTGTGGCATTAGATGTCAGGAGAAACAGACTGGTTCTTCATATCATCGTATGTAATGGAAAGGTGATGGTATAAAATGAAAAGGAAGACAAAATAATTAGGCGGCGGATGATGAATGGTGGATTTGAAGGAATAAAATGGGGGCGAGTCAGCAGATCATTTCTGATCATGTTGTTGGAGTATTTTTAAAACGAAGAGAGATTGATGGTTTTAATTAATTAAGAAGTCATGTTCATAATGTTAAGAAATTTATGTAAAATGTTGTATGGTTTTTAAGAAAGCCTTACGTATTATGCAAAGGTGCAATTATTCACAGAAGAGTTAACAATTGGTTATTGAGGACATTTTGGTTCATGAATTAACATATATGTCATTATAAATTTTTAATTGGAGAAGTGTATTGTTTCAAGAAATACGACAGAAAGACATCATCAATTCATAATCTAAAACTACCTTACTATCACTCCATGTGTGGGACTAAACTTATTGTTTTTTCTATTGAGTGCACAAAAAATGATTTACCGATCAATCTAACTTACAACCATTTAATAAATACAAGTGGGGTGGATTAAAGGTATTGCACACAATTTTTTTGTTGGGCTATTATAGTTGAATTATTTAGGGAAGCATGGCCATCAAAAGGCTTCTGAAATTGTATTTGGAATTACATACTGGACTCATTTAAGAACCCGGTAGATAAATACTTTTACGTAAGTCGGAGTAAATGTGTGAAGGAGATTATTCATTTTGCGGAAAAACACTGTTGAACATGCGTTTAGGCTCCTCATAATCATTCCCAAACAGGGCCATTGTTCAAGAGCCTCTATGGGGTTCAACCAGTAAGAGGGCGGAATGAGCATTTTGATATTTGGTGTGGGGGGGACAGATAAGAATGGAGGAGGCATACCGAAGTTGCAAGTTTGGCCTGAAGATGCGTGGCAATGGAAGGGCGACAGGTAAGCAAACGAGTGCATACAGCAGCACATTTGAGTTACTTTCCACATCCATCCATGCATGTATGTATGTACGTATTTCCGTGAGATCCCATGAATATGATTCCTCATATCCAAAGCTCAAGTGCATGTCGTGTGCATTGAGGTTGCATTATTGAACTATTCACTTCATACATACATATATATACATATATGCATGCATGCCTTTATTGTATCACAATATTATTCCTTCATTGTTGATGACTTGTGCTGAGAACAGATCGACGCGATGGCACTAAGCCGACGACCAGCAAGGTTTGAGAGCCGCCACTCCATGCCATCCCGCTCCACCGCACCCATCACCCACCACAACCTTCACCTGCTAAGAGTACGTTCGTCTCTCTACATTTATATATACACGTAGTGTGTGTCTGTGTGTCTGTGTGTGCGCGTGCGCGCACCTTCTATATGTTCCTTCCCTATTCGTTCATTCGCTGCTTCCCCTATATATACATGCAGGCCGCGGCTGCAAGAGTGTACATCCACAGCCACCAGGAAGTGGATAATGATGATAATAATAACAAAGCAGCTGATGCGGAGGTCGAGGAAGCAGATCCAGACCATGGAGTGAAGCTACTTGCCGCCGCCGACCTCCAAACGGCTAAACAATGAAGCCCCTTCTATTTCCCTCCCATCCATCGCCATTCTTTCTTTCATTATCTTCCTAATGTCATCTTTAGTAATACAACCTCACCCTTAACTCCGCCACCTCCAATATTGATTAATGAGAATCGGCGCATTCGCGCCATTTCAAAGTTACCTTCTAAATGATTACCCAACAATACCATAATTATCACACTACAAACCATGGATAATGGCTACCTCTGCAACCCATATATATATATATATATATATATCCGGCAAATTCATGCTGCATTTTGTAGTCATACCATGTTCGTCTGTGTGCGAGTGGGAGTGGGAGACATTTGAAGTTAACTCCATACACTATTGGTCCCTATATAACGTATCTGAATCCTCTCCTTGTCCTTTCTCTCGTAGTGCGTCTTTTATGCTCATTCATTCGCATTTATAAAACAAACGAAATTAGCGAGCAAGGATTCAAATGTAGAAACTTTGTCAGCCCCCCTGAATGGTGCGTCTTCAGGAACGTTACTTGGTCTAAAATACTTCTAATTGATGCAAATTGTGTGAGCCCTAATTGATCTACAGATTAGTCATCAAGCGGTGTGTGTTTTATACAAGAACCCCATCATACTGTCGCATTTCGATTATGACGTAAAACTTTAAAATGGCTATGTAACTAAATTCATTATACAGTATAAAACTAATCATCATATCAAAATTCAATTTTTGTCGGCAAAAAAATTATCAAAATTTAATTTGATTCTGCACCAATTATTCCAAGATCCATTCCTTTCAACGACTACATACACCCTGTGAAGAAAAGAAATATAAAAATGAGACGTATCAGAAATTTGAGAAAACGTAACAGCCAACAACGTGGGGTGGAGGCATGACGACGCAGCCCTACCTTGTCACTTGATTCATCACCGGGACTTGCCCGCTTTTTAATTTGGACAGGCTATGGAGCTGATTAAATTCTGCCATGTCTGTGTCACTGGAATGTTAAACCCAAGATGCATAAACCAATGGGTCAAAACAAAATTATGAAAGCCCAATTTAGGCCCCCCACACATAGAGTGCAAGTAATCTCTTGCTCAATACACACGGCATATTTAGTCATTCTATGGATCAGTGACCGATTAAGTAAAAACATATCAGCCTTGCAACCAGAAGTTTCAATAATACCTGCCTAACAATGATTAGCGAATTGTCTGGTTCGTTCCTTGATCCATGCCCCTCGCTCTTCACCGAATCAAAGATGGTGGTGTGAACAGTATAAGTGACGGAATTGAAGCATATACGGGCGTTTGTGAGAGGTTGTGTTTGGATACGATTTTTTTCATTTTTTTTCACGGTATACACAAACTGAGACAAAACCTTTTTCACGTACTTATTTTGACTTATATAAAAACACTTATCCACCATTTTTTCAAAGGGTCGGTACACCAAAAAAGTGGGTTTTAATATATATTCTCTATGTTTTAATTTCGCTATGCTTACCAACTGGGCTACGCTGTACTTCCCATCCAAACTAAACAATCCACGTTCTGTGTAACGCGATATGTGACGTTCATTGCCAAAAACATTTTGCCCCCACTCATTATGGACCCCCTAACGCTCTGTCCAAAATTATGGAAATATCAGTACACGACACCCTTTTCTGCATATCCATTGTTGCAGAATTTCATTAGACTGTTATTATGATTATCTATGGATAGTAGAACTTCACACTTTGAGGGTTTATTTTTTGCAGTCACGAATCAAGGAAACATCTTCCTGATGGCGCTCCAACCAGAAAGAGATGGAGGAATGAAGATGCAAACTAGAATTCAGCCTTATGGCTGGAGTATGCTACACATTATAATAAGCAGCGCTTAGAATGAAAAGAGGCAAACACGTGTCCCAGTTGGACACGTGTACATGTTAAACTCCATCATCAGGATTGAGTAATAATTGCTCCTTGAGTTGCCGTAGGGGGTTTTGCGGCGCCCATCTCCATAGATTTCTGCTCATCAACTCCAATGGCCGTGGTGTCCTTCTCAGAGCCGCTTTTGCTGCTGTCATGGTAGATCATGTACAGTATGAGCTGAGTGGCCCCCAGCGCCGAACCCACACCGTTCGGTACCTGCAAAACAACGAACACAATCCCCTCTCAGCCCCTATCCCTATCCCCTGCAAAAGTTGCCTTGTCTCTTAGCCATTTTAAACAACGACACAGCCACTTGTACTTACTGCAATAAATGGGTCGCGGCCCAGCAATCCATAGATGAACCAGGAAGTCCCACACAGGAACACGAACAACGACAAGAAGAAAGGCATGAACTCCACGCTCTTTGTTCTGATCACTAGCCTCTGCATTCAATGCCACTGAGCCAACCTCACATGGGGTATCCAGAGATTAAAAAATAATAAAGCAGAGCTTACTTAGCTTACCATGATGGAGAGGGGTGATCCGTACATGATGATTGAGAATATGGAGGCGGCTAGGCCGCAGAACAATTTTCTGGGACCGCCGTGGAGGGCAAAGAGAGAGATGAACACCACCGTGGCGAAGACCGTGAGAACCAGCGTGAACAGTCCAAGAATCTTGGCCTTCTCTCTCTTGGGCGCGAAAATGACGAAGATCAAAACGTATACGCTCTCAATCACGGCCCCGGTTCCGTTAATGGTTGTGACCAGTATATTGTGAGGCGACACAAACGGTAGGCCATACCTGAGATTTTGTGAGTGTACCTTCAGAAGGGATTAAAGAACTTCGAAACTTTACCTTATATATCGCTAGAGTCAGTCGACCCGTTTATACAAGTTCTTTCTTTCTTTCCTTTTCTCCCCCTTCTCATCTCACTTGAATAAAAATATAGAAAAGATGCAGCTCGTCGAGAGAAAGATAAGGAAGTTGTTTTGTTGGAGAAACCGAAACCATTTTATTCATTTAATTTCCATATACGATGATGATAACACCGACTTAAAGATTAAAGAGGGAACACGTGATTGAATTTAAGTGGAGATCTTGGGAGGTGGAAAGGAGAGAGAAGAGTCGAAGGTAGGAGCGAGAAAGTTACCAAGCAGAAAGGAGGTTGTTCAACAGGGTCATGATGTAAGGAACTCCCGAGAACTTCTCCGTGGATTTGTTCTTCACGATTCTCTTGAATGTGATCCTGCGAACCCAAAATTTCTCACAAAACTTGCACCGACACACAAATGGCAGTTTTAATTTATATGCATATATATACACTCTGAAAGAGGAGTGAATTAGGAAGAGGGTTTAATTTAAACATGGCCAATGGTGTTGAGAGGTAGCATGATTGAAGAATAAAAAGAACATAAAAGCTTCACATCATCAAGGAGAGTGATGGGATAGTGCATACAGTGGAGCCAAGAAGAGGAAAAGAGCAGAAGCATTTCCTGATCCAAAATCAAACAAACAAGACAAGAATGAGATCGAAGCGAGAGAAAGTAACGAAGAATGAGAGAAGGATGAAAAGCCCACCAAATATGCCGAACAGGAAATGCGGGATGTTCATGGTGGAGGTCGGTATCGGAAGGATGAATTAAGAGGAAGAGAGAATGCTTGTTTCTTCAGAAACAGCAACGGGATGTGGAATGAGAGGAGAATAGAGCAAGAGGGTGTATATATAGGAATATAAGTGATCACAGGACCCACACACAGTGCTGTTGCATGTAAATTCTAGCAGACTGGCGATAGATCTTATCCGTGCAATTCGACAACCAGAACCGCTCCCCACCTCGACGGTGGATAAAGGGTATTATTGGTAGGTCATCTTGTTTTATAGCATCTTGTTTATTTTTTTAATTCCACACTCATTCGTCCAGAAAATTATTTATGACGAGTAATTTCTCTCTTGGACTGACATATATTTATATCAAAAATTATTATTTATTGCCATGAAACTCTATTTAATGTACCATTTCATCCCTTCTTTGTTATCAAGTGGATTTTGTTTCCAAGCATGCAATGAGATTATGAGCATAACAGTCTTGGCTTCTTATCCTCAACAGCAGAATCGATCTTGTCTCCACCTGCATCCTAATGGTGCCCCCAACACAGCCAGCCAAATTGTCAAATATAGAATTCAAACTCATTAGAGTGGACACACTCGAGTCGTTGGATGAATCAAAAGGCCGCCATTTATGCTAATTTATTCGACAGCTTGGCTTTTCTAGACCACGTACGGTAAAGCCACTACGCCCAGAGCAGAGACCATACTTGTCGAGCTCGCTTGGAAACAGGGTTAACCAGCTTCTTGCGGCAGAGGATCTGAGCTCATCGGCCCTTCACGGACTCGCCCACTGCATCAGTACAACACTAGCTCTGCAAGAAAAAAAAAAACGGTAATTGCCAATCAAGCAAAAAGTCAAACCGAACACATTAACCAATTGCAAAGAATTTTTTTTGAGAATTTTTAAATGGCAGACAAAATAATATTGAAGGATTCAAGAGTTAGTTTTGTCCTTTCAATTTTTAACAGCTTCATTCGTTGTTTCTTAACTTTTCAAAAACAATAGCAATGCGTTTTAAAAACTGGTTTGTGATTAAGTCAGAATCATCGTATTAAAAGATTATGTCTTTCTTTAAGAAGAATCTGTCACAATCCGTATTTAAATATCAGTACGAAGGAATCTATAAGCACTATAACTAAGTTAAACCGGCAAGGTTAACAGACCACACCATGTATCCTCCTATGGATCTTCACGTACGTCTGCACTTTACAGACCACACCATGGATGCTACAGATATTTCATTTTGCAGGTGTGCTGTTACCATGTAACTACGTAGGCACGTGCATGTCACGATGCAGGCATATCCTAAACGGGGTAATGGGCCCCACCCAGACATTGAATTAAACTTTCTGGCGGGTATTGTGTGCCCGTGAACTCGACCAAATTATTAAAGGCACCGAAATGTGTGAGTGAGACCTAACGGTCAGATTGAAGTCTGACTGACACTTGGATTCTGCTGACTTGAAAAGGAAAGATATTTGCCTTTTCCATGAGTGCATTTCTTGAGATTGGTGGCCTTACGCTGTGTATGCATGTGCTGAATGAATCACAGTCTGGAGTTTTGTGCTCATGACATGGTATTCAGGATTAATATAATGTAACTGCTGAGTAAGCCATGTACAACTGTGTATGCTGCAGTGGATTTCGATAAAAATAGAAATGGATATGGATATAGAGTTGAGGTTTAAAAAGATGTTTGGTATGACATAGAAATTAATATGGAATTGATGTATTAAATTAAAAAGATGTTTGGATATAGGCCTCTGTTTGGGAGAATGAGAGCTCAAGTCCATATATTAAATTGCTTCGCTAGTACTATGGATTAAGACGAATGTTGGGCTTGCGTGTACAACAAACATGCACAAAATTGGTTTAATATTTTTTATTCTGATTAAATCAAGAGACCCACCCGAAAGTGTACATTTTTTTGGGTTTAAGATTCAAAGGTCCTTTCCTTTTGGAAATTGACTGTTCCCACGGTACCATAGGCCTCATGGGTGGATCTGTTCGACCAAGGGTTTTTTACTTTTTTTGACTCGTCTTGTGCTGCTTCCTCCTCAAGTCTGTGTCTATAAATAGAGCATCCATCGGAATTTATCGGACACAGATAATTCCTCTAGCTCCTCTCTCTCATTGTCGACTTTCTTCTTTGAGTTCTTGCTTTCTTCAATTCTGTAATACCTGTTACCACAAAAAGAATCCGTTTAATCTCAGAGAGTGTCCTCTCGTTCTTCCACTCCTAAACGCCAACACTCAGTAGAAACCATCACAGGTGCTTCATGTCTGCTAGCAATTATCAGAGAAGCATCATTATTAGTTTCATACATGAGTCATTCTGACCCACATGTGTCTTGTCCCTTTCGATTTTCCGAAGAAGGTGCTGG
>JANTPZ010012572.1:0-10810 GCA_025593235.1 Vachellia pachyceras | reverse complement strand
TCATTTATTTAAAAATAAAAATTGCAAATGAGGTCTTAACTCCGCCATTCCTTCTGGAGGATAGTAAATGTGTTCTTCGGGAAGATAGTAAACGTAGTCATTACATTCATGGTCCCATGCGTAATCGAATACTTTGGCATCATCGTCGTAGAGGGGTTTGTTGCATTTCAGGATGTTGATCCAGTTTAAGAAAGAGAGAGAAACTATATTATATTGCATGAGACACCGCAGGAAAAAGGACATTGTAGTCCAGGACACGGCAAGGATTGGATTCTCGCTGCTCCTGAAGCTTGGGGTTGTCAACGATGATTATCGGAATTAGGACTCTGATTTAGGGGTGTAAACTATTTTCTGAGAAGATAAGTGAAACTTATTTTTAATATGTTTTAAACAAAAATTTAATAGATTCAAAATTAGCAAATGAGTGAGTGTAAAATAAATTAGGTGGTGATATAGTGTAAAATAAATTACATAATACTAATATATACCTAATTTTCTGGAATCCGCACCCCGTCAAATATATGTAGGTCCGCCATTGCTACTCCATGTTGGTCATCATCCTTCTGGTAGATTTTCTAAAAAAGGAACCATTCTTTTCCCAACCGAACCTTTTTTGAGCTCTTTTGGATCATCAGCATCACAACGTGCTATGGGTAGTAAACCACATGGTGAGTTCATTGTGTTGTTGTAGAAGGGGAAGGGGCATTTGTAGGCATGCAACTGACACAGGAAGAAGAAAACATCACAGACACCGCAGGAAAAGGGACATTGACTTAGAACAAAGACTTGGAAAATACTTTGCTTGAATATACATACTTCTAATCAGACACCGGTAACAGAAAGTCCAAGTTTTTAATCGGCCATTGTAGTACCAAGACTAAAAATTAAAAGAGCTAAATGTCACCTAAGCTAAACAATAGAAGAATTAGCAGTGAAAACCTAACACAGATCCGACGCTGAGGGCGACGACCAACCTACAATTGGCTTTAGCTTCCTTGTGATGGCTGAAGAAGTGTAGCACTCTGACTCGTCTGGCCATCTCCATCCTAGATTCGATCTACATGGTGGGCCCGATCCTCGGCCCGTTGAGCCCGACGGCAGAGTTGGGAAGCCCATGCTTGACGAAGTAGAGAGGGGGAAGGACTGGTGGACGGCGAACGAGGCGGTCATGAAGATGTTTCTACCGACTTCGATCTTTTCAGAGAGAAAGAACATCAAGCCGATTTGGCTGCCGGCGTAGAGAAGCTGGAGGGACGAAGGCGTACTGTGAGAAGGTGAAATTAAGTGAGGAGTTGTATACAGAGAACAGCAGAAGCTGGATGGCACTAACAGAAATCTTGGGATCCATCGGGTTGAACTGACGGAAATTTCTCAAAAGTTACAATAAGCTTTTTTTTTTCTCAATTGCAATTGTAAAAATTAAATTCAAACGCACGTTTAATAATAATTTTTTTAAAATAATCTTATTCTCAAACAGACACATTATCATATCGGGTGAAAGACACGGTTTAGGTTAGACAAATTAACGATTTTATTTATTTTACTTTATTTGAAAATATAACATCTATTTTTACACTTTCTAAAAGTAAAATGTACAAGCTGCATCTAGTAAACACTTCATTGTCAAATTTACACCTTTACCTATATTACATTTAGGTGAATACTGACTTTTTGCCAATATTTTTGTTTTTTTATATGAAACCAAACCACATGATATCCAAAGAGGGTTTGCTTTATACATGTCAAATTAGGTAACTCCAAAAGAACGCATTTTATATACATTGATTCCAATTTAAAACAAATTTAATAAGTATTCAGGAAGATAATTAAACCCTCTTAACTCTTATTAAACTTTAATAACTTCTCAATTTCATCTTATTTAATGTATACCTTACTTCAAAAAGCATAAAGGATACACGCCGATAGATAAAAGATAAAATTGTATGCTTACATGAGAAAGATTTAAAGATATAAGTTAAAAATAGGGTTAGTGGAGTACTATTATAATAATATTATTTTAGAAGACGACACTAGTAAAAATAATTACGTGATCAAAACTCAAAAGCGAAACTCTTTTAAAAATAATTAATTATGCAGATACATTTTTACTCATAATTCAAAAGTTACTTGGTAATTGAAATCAAGAGCTGAGTTTTTTTTTACTATTTTTCAAACTACGGTGGATAAAAATACTTCTAACCGATCCGAAACATAATAAATTTTAATAATAAAAAGATCGGTTACAAACCTACACATCTTAATTGTTAAATATGAAACTAACCTGAAAACAAAATTTATGTATTTTCATTCAGTTACGGAATGGTCGAGAAATATTTTATTGTTTAGTGGAATCCTGATAAAACTAGTCAGTGTGGGTGTGGGGAAACAAGTACAAAAATTTCCCTCAGTTGAATTAAAATATTGATGACCAATAATGATCCATCGATCTTTCATTAAAGTCTATACATCCAAGATTATTTTCCGATTTTTTATTATGCGCATATCTTCGTTTGTGTGTGTTTTTTATATTCTTGATTAAACAATTTAATATGTCAGATAAATATAAATCTTTCAATAACTAATTAATTAACTCTTATTTTCCATGGATGACATAAAAAGGTAAATGCACATTTATTTTTTAAATAAATAATTTTGTTTTTCTTTATTGGGAGTTGTCACCAATATACATGCTTAATTAACTGGTGATAATAGGTTTAAACCAATCAACCAAAACACTAAAAAGTCTTCCACCAAGCCGCTCTCATTGCACCGGCTCAAGGGTGGTTCTAGACTCATTTCACTATTCATAAGGATCGCATGGCTTGTATGGAAACATATGACTCAGCATATGGCTTCGTGACAGCCTCCCTGTCTCAAATCTGCCCTGGTATGTGCAATGCTTTTGTAACTGTGATTATAGACCGGATTATTGTTATTGATCGTTTTCTTTCACTAGGAAACGACCTAAGGTTCGTGAAGGCTGTCTTCTCTGTGGACCTTATAGTCAAGATTTACTCAATTAGTTTTTATAAAATAAAATATAATTTATTAAATTATATTACTGTGAATTAATTTATATTATTTTAGTTCAACTGGTTTGACCATGGGTTGATCTGATCTAACTCACAAACCCTTAAACCTTTACCTTGATCGGTTCACTATCTGATCCCCTTTTTTTAACCTTAAAAGAACTACAATGACTTGATTAAAAATAAGGTACATTGCAAGGAGTTGCTGTTGATTTTTGCTATGAAAATAGAAAAAATCATATTACTGTGAATTAATTTATATTATTTTAGTACAATTGGTTTGATCATGGCTTGATCTGATCTAACTCACAAACCCTTAAACCTCTACCTTGATCGATTCACTGTCTGATCCTGTTCTTTTAACCTTAAAACAACAACAATGACTTGATTAAAAATAAGGTATATTGCAAGGAGTTGTTATTGATTTTTGCTATGAAAATAGCAAAAATCATATTACTGTGAATTAATTTATATTATTTTAGTAAAATTGGTTTGACCCTGGGTTGATCTGATCTAACTCACAAACCCATAAACCTCTACCTTGATCGGTTCGCTATCTGATCTTGTTTGTTTAACCTTAAAACAACAACAATGACTTGATTAAAAATAAGGTGCATTGCAAGGAGTTGCTATTGATTTTTGCTATGAAAATAGGAGATTTAATCTTATATGAGATAAATGAGTAACAAGAGGTAATTATAGACAAAGAATGGGAGATTCTCATTCACTTAAATGTCTCAATATATTCTCTATATAGTCTTCTATTTACAGGCATTTAAACACCAACCAAGAGTCACATGTCAAAAGTCACATGTAATAAGCAGAGCAACTGATCCATATGAATGTACACAATGTAACTCAATGGGTTATGGGATATAAACACATGCATTGTTGGAGTGTATATGAAAGATCAAGAGTTTTGTAAGTTGATGGAGAGCCACATAATGTAATATTTATAACAGTCCCTCCGAGAGGCTAACCACAAATATAACTTCAACACCATATATTTAACGTAGGTCCAGCCTACGGATTTGATAACTCCTCCCCAATGAGAGGCTAATAATTAACTTTGTATGTTATGTGTTTAAAGATGGGAATCATTTCGGTTATTCAATAATTAAAATATAGTGACTAGATATTAAAGAAATAAACTAAGTTCATTTTTTTGTAATAAATGTATATTGATTTTTTTTCTAAAATATTCATCTTTAATAAAATGTATTGTAATTATGTACCTTTTGATGGAAATATTTTTGCTATGTGCTATATATAGAAATACAGTGTGCGGAAATTATAAATTTGGGAGGTAAAATCTATTGATGTTTTATATTAAAACTAAAATAAATTATTTATCTATCTCTTGTGTTAATAACAAGGGGCAATATTATATATGTTAGTTCTGCATCTTCTCTAAGTCAGCTAATTTTTAATTAAAATTTTAAAGAAATGAATAATTGGACATGGACCATTGAAACTAAGTTTAAAATCACTATATTTGACTACACATCATTGTAACCTACAAATTTTTTATAATCTACGTTGCTCTGTAGTATACTCCATGAAGATTAATATATATATATAAATAACTCTCCTAAATATCTAACCCCTCTAATATTAATTAATAATTAATTCTAATATGAAACATTCGTTCATTAACTCATTTTCCTATCACTATATATCATCTCAAGTTCTCCCTCTAGCTATAACTTGAATTGAGCTAGACATCAAAATTACAAACTTTTTCTTTCCATCTTTGTTTTTATTTTGTATCATTCGGTATGGAAATCAAAGTGACTTCAAGAGAAATCATAAAACCATCCAAACCCACTCCTCCAGAAAGCAAAACCTATCACCTTTGTTCCTTCGACATCTTCCATCCCAACACATACTTCCCTCTGATCTTATTCTACCCCACTTTCACAAACCCTAACGATCTCAAACGCTCACTTTCAGAAACCCTAACCATCTTCTACCCTCTCGCCGGCCGGAGAAAGGACCTCTTCTCCGTCTCCTGCAACGACGAAGGAGCCGTCTATTACGAGGCCACCGTGAACACCTCAATATCTGACTTCCTGAACCCACCAAAACTTGAATCTCTGGACCAGTTACTTCCATGCGAACCTTATAAGACTCATACACCTGCAGGAGGAGAATCACCGTTGCCTCATCTGCTTGTTCAAGTGAACACGTTTGAGTGTGGTGGTGTAGCCATTGGACTGTGTAATCTTCATACGATCATGGACTCATGGTCGTGCCGTGTGTTGTTGACGACGTGGTCGGCCATTTGTCGGGAGAAAAGGGACGAGATCGCGTCACCGGATTTCGATTCGTCGTTCGCCTTGTATCCTCCCAGAGATATTTCTCGTGTGCGTGCTGGCCTTGTTTCTTCTTCCGAAAAAATTGAAACCGACTGCACTGTAGGAAGGTAATGTAACAATCTTAATGTAATAATTTTAACATTAGCAGCGAATTTGAACCTATGAAATTTTAACTCCTGTCGACTTTTGTTGGCAACAATATCTCAATATATCCATGTACACATACGACATATCAGTTTTATGCAATAGGAAGTTTAGGCGAAGGTGAGTTAAGATAGAGTTTTAAGTTAGTTCAAATAACGCTTAAGTATTTATAACTCGCCTAACAAAAGAATTTTTATATTAATAGCAGGATGATTTGAATAGAAACGGAAACAACCTTCTCTCTCTAAATAGATATGACATATATATCAGTTTTATGTTACAGATTCGTGTTCACGGAGGAAGCCATGAATAAGCTGAGAAGCAAAGCAAAAGATGAAGATGATGATGGAGCTTCAACCAAGCCTACACGTTACCAAGCAGTGTCTTCTTTCATGTCGAAGCACATGATCCATGCGTATAGAAGCAAAGGCATGAGATCTTTGGTATTATTAATGCACATATTGGACGTTAGAAGAAGAAGGGGCGACCCTTTAACCAGTAACTCCATGGGAAACCTGGTCTGGCCAGTGATGATACCTTATGATGACGGCGTCAACGACGGTGAAGACAGTAATAATATATGTCTCAATGCCTTGGTGAAAATCACAAGACAGAATATAGAAAGATTCGATAGGAACTTCTTCTTGAGGGTTGAAAGAGACCCTAAATTTCTACTGAGCGATGAATGTGGGGGGATGTTCATGGAAGGGATAGAGAAGAAGAAGCCAATCTCACTTGTGTTCTCGAGTTGGTGTAACTTTGGCTTCAGTGAGATGGATTTTGGTTGTGGGAAGCCATTGTGGGTTGGTTTTAGAGGAGGAACACAAGAAACTGCTCCTAATAATGTTATTCTCATTGACACCAGTCAGGGAATAGAGGCTTGGATCACTATGCCTCAAGAATTTCTGGCTGTCTTGGAGAAAGATGAGGAATTTCTCAGATATGCTTTGCTTAATCCCACTGTTCCATGTTGATGATGGCTATTTATTTATAGATTTTTATTACAGTAATAAATTGGTTGATGACTATAATAATTACTGTAATAGAGAGAGATAGGTCCCCGGGGGCTGTGGGGAGGGAATAAATGAAAGGATGGAGAAATGGCACGATTTACATGGAGATCAATGTTTTAGGGTTCATGATGTTCAAGGCTTGAGCTTCACCATGGTTCACCTTGATTTCAAATAAAATTCATATTTAAATTGTAGACCACTAGACTCTATTGTGTGGAGTTTTAGAATTGGTCTGGTCTATTTTATAGAATTCATTTTAGGTTTGTCAAAAAATTAACTTCATTTTACTCATTTTATCCTTAATTAATATACTCTTTATCATTATATTTTTTCATACATTTTCTTTCATGTACCTGATTATAAATAAGGGCATAAAAAGGTAAACATTTCTTCCATATTTATTATTTTTAACTAACTTTAACAATTAATTCAGTTATTTGAATCTTATAATAAGAGACAAAGAAAGTTTTTCTTATTTAGAGAGATATATATGGGCCTGTTTATTTCTATTTTCTGTTTTTTCCTCAAAAATGTTTTTAAGAACAATTTTTAAAAATAAAAATCAAAAAAATTTTGAATATTTTTTTAAAAAATATATTTAAAAATATGCATACTCAGATTGAAGGGTAAAATTTCAACAACAACACAAATTCTTAAATGGAAAAATCCATCAAATAAAGAATAAATTGATTTCCAATTTGCATAAACAAAAACTAAGAAATGCAAAAAAAAATCAGAACTTATTTTTGTTTTTTAGTTTTAAAAAAAATTCTGTTTTTTGCTTTTAAAACTAGTTATTAAAAACAATACCCCAAACAATTTTTTTGCTTTCCTGTTTTTAAAAAACAGGAAAACAGTTTTTACAATAGAAACAAACATCCTCGTACTCTCTCTTTTCATAACGTTGGAAATTTCTTACAAACTATTGTTTTCTCAAAATGAAGTTTCAAGAAGTTTTTTTTACACATATATTGGTTAAATGTGCTATGAGTATATATGCATGAGGATTTGTGGGTGTTAACTGTGAATATATATACAAACATGAAAAAACTAAGTCAATATTTCATGAGCTTTATATAAAATTGAATTTTCTTAATATGCTTGATTTGGAAGTGTCCCACATTATGGACCAAAGGGAGTAAGTAATATTTATATTTTTAAATATATTTTCACTCATTTTTTATTAATTACATTATATTCTAGCCTAACTTTGTAGAGTATTTTCTGCCAACAAATTTTTTTAATCTTTTTTGGGATAAATGGGAAGGCCGAAAATATCATTAACCCAAACCATTAGGATTTAGGTGCAACATAAAAGTCTAAATTCTCAAAAGCAAATCAAACTTATAACCAAATGAAATGTTGGTGAAAGCATCAAGATGAACTGTTCAAATAAATATATTTTTGTTGGATGTGTTTTTCTGGGTTTCACTCATGGTGTTTAGGGTTTTTTTCTTACATCTCTTTCTATCAATATGCTCGTTTTAGTCTCACTTTTAAGTGTTCATGCTCTAATACCATGGGTGAGTCTTACCAGAGTACCTAATAACAGTATTTCAAACATAATTATCTCCTTTAAGAAGATACTTTTGTGTTTAGTTGAAAAAAACAAAATAAAAAGTTCTCAACATTGTCGTTCAATACATTTTAACCTTAATTCAAGTGATTATTACAGAAAGAAATTAGAAATTGTAAAAACCAAAATCAGATTTGTTTTCTACTATTTATAAACACGCAATTCACAATTCATTTTTATATGAAAATACTTTATTTGGAACTTTGCAATTTTCCCCTTATTTTTTGCATTCTTCATTGATTTAATGGAATGTTAAATTAATATAATCATATTGAATAATGAATTATCATTTTCAGACCTTATTTGGTGTGTGTGTGTGTGTGTGATAATGCTTCCTCCCATTCTTAACATGAAACCTACTTTACATTCATCATATAAATCAATTCCAAAAATTTTTTATCTACAATATAAGTCCACTTGGAGAGTGATTAACGCCTAATGATCAATTTTTCTCATGTAATTAATGATTGTATGTGATGCATTTTATGTTTCTCTCTTCTTCAAACTCACATTAAAGTTGAATTATTTTTTTCCAAATTTAGACAAATTTAATAAGTTAACTATCAATTCTTAATTTCAATAAATTAATGGAATCTAAGTGACTCATATTATGCAACTCCAACCAACCAATGGAGAAGTGTCAAAGTAGTCTGTATGATGAATAAGTGTCACAATGTTTAACATTTTGAATTTGCAGGTAGGGAATGTAAACATTAGTGATAGTAACAATGAAAGAATAAATTGTATGTATTATTATAAACCCATTTAGGGTACAACACTAATATATTCTCATTTGAGCGTAATAAGTTAACCCCATTTTAAGGATTCTTGGAATGGAAGGCTCAAGTCATCCTCTCCCTATGTGATGGTTACACAATCTCGTTCTCAAATTATTATAATATGATCCTTTATATAGATTTTGGGTCATTAACTAATCAAATGATGAGCATTAATCACCTTAACCAACTCATCATTGGCTTCGTTTGGAAATCCGTTGGGAAAACGGACACAGATTCCGATGTACTTTATGTGAGAGGAATTTTGTCTCGGCTTGCGTGAGAATGGTTTTGGGAGTCAGAACGAGGTTTCCAACAGGAAACCAAACGAAGCTATTGTAATAGGGAAGATTTGGTTCCAAAATGTTATGTGACTTTGTCAAATTGAGGTAGATGTTACTTTCCTAGCCATTTTTTACCATCTTCATCCTATTCTTCTTTGTTTAATTCAATGTAAACATTTTTTTAAAAAAATTCAATAAATTTATATATTTATCATTTTTTTCTTTATTAATAACTAGTATATAATTTAGTTATATGCATAAGTATTTTGGAACATATGTTATAAGTAAATGATTTATTAAGTACTTTTAATATTTTATAAAAAAAGAACTGATTTTTATATTAGAAGGCTGGGTGATATTTATTTATTCTGAATAAAGAAGATTTCGTTTGGAAATGGTGTCGTTTTATTATTGCCCAACACAATACTATTAAAATTAAGCTCTCTCCATGAAGCACGAAACATGGATTAACCGACAATTCAATATTTTTGTGCGTCTAAACCTCAAATAAGTTAAATAGTTAATTGTATAATATCAATACAAAAACATGAGACGCACTCCCTCCAAATGCGAGTTGATTAATGAATGCTCAATAAGCTACTTATTTCAATTAAATGAACAATTAATCATTAATATAATTGCTCTCGTTTCCAACGTCTTCATCCTGCAGCCACACCTTATTTCAATTAAAAGTCAACTTTCACTTTCAACAATATCACCTTCTTCTATACTTAATATGATATTTTTTTGGGATATTAAATAAGCTAATTAATTTATGTATATATCAGCTTTCTTTAAACTAACATGTTTGAATTATAAAATGATATATAATTTAATCATACATATAATTATTTCAGTATATATTATAATCAAGTAATTTTTTTTTTGGTAAGATATAATCAAGTAATTTATTTAACTTTTCTAATATCTATAAAAAGTTAATGGACTTTTATAATAAGAACCGGAGGTGATATATTAACATTATCTACCCCTTCAATCCTAAATTTCAACTAATTCTCACATACCAATTTAATTTATTAAATATACCTTAAATTAATAAAAAATTAAGTTAACTCATATCAAATTTTTCTCTCTCCCTAGTTTCTACATTTACAAATCATTCTTGCATCTCCCTCATTTTTCTCTCTTCCAACGAGAATTACATACGTGTAAAGTTGTAAAACAATTACGAATAATCTTTAAATAGATTTATATTTAGGACCAAATTTTGTTTCTAAATGAACTTATAATAGGAATCAAAATGTGGCATATATCTATGGACAAAGACCCAAGTATTAATCAATAATTACATCCTCTACTTCTTAGTATAAAACCCTTCTCTGTGATTCTTAATATAACTTGTTTTACCCTTTTCCATTAATATACTTTGTTTTGATTTACTAACTAAACAGAGAATCTATAATAATTAAATAAATTTTGGTTGAGAGTAATTTTAAGATTTTATAGACTTAAACTAATTCCAATCCAATTCTTTAATAAATGTAATAAAGCCATTGATAGGGAATCGGAGGAGGGATTCGTAATTAACATAGATCATACAATTATTGAGGCTGATATATTAGATTTCATTGTACGTAGATGGATGGTAGTAAGCTTTGTTTGGAAGGTAAAGGAACAAGGTAGAGAAATTTTTTAGAAATAAAATTTAT
>JANTPZ010012571.1:0-10988 GCA_025593235.1 Vachellia pachyceras | reverse complement strand
TATATATATGCGATAAATAGGAATTATTCCTTTTTATGTAACAAACGAGAATCTATCCTTTTTTTTTTTGTGTTGCCATGAAAGAACCTGATGAAAAGTCATATTCGTATCGTTGAAATTAAATCGTAGGGTACCTTAAGTAAAGTGACCTCACCGGTTGAACTTTAATGCTGGAGAGGAAATTGGATAAAACTGCTCGGCGTTGAGTTAAATTAAATTAATTGAAGTGACAGCCTCAAATTAAGGGACCGACAGCGTAATTAATATTTTTTCTCCTTGCTTTTTTATGATGAAATTAAAGACCTACCGATCTTTAGTTGAAGCCAAGAATGGTTCCGAGTCAGCGCACAGTCATATGTCTTATCAGAGAAACCAGTGGGGACTAATTTTCCCTTGTCATAAATTTTAAAACGCAGTACAAACATGAATTAGGCGTATGTATGTATTGGTGGGGAAAAAAATACAAACACGCGTTCAAAATATTTTTTCGTAAAATGAGATAACTCCATTCATATATTTACCTCGTAAATAATAAAAACACTTTTCATGAAGTTTCTAAACACGATGAAGGGTGGTTAGCAGAAGGTTGATTGATAAGAGTGAGATATATGTAAATAGCGAGTGGTAGAAGATTGTGTGGAGGCCAATCATTGTGCTTGTTTGGCAAAGCGGTGTTTATACCCAAAAGTATGTTCAACAGTGTTTTTTCGCAAAACGAGATAATTTCCTTCACATATTTGCCTCGATTTACGTAAAAGTACTTCTCTACTGCTTTTTCAAACGGAACCATTATTTGTAACATGAAGTGGAGGCTACTCGCCACCTTCTTTATGGAGATTGGAAAGAAGAGTTATATCATATTACTCGGGAAAGTTTAATTGGTGTATTGAAGGAAATTCATTCAGGAGGCTCTCTTACTTGTCTTATTCCTTATGCTTCGCCTCTACTAATTAATCTGTCTTTTGTTAGAAATATAAACCCAGATTTAAATTAGATAAACTCTATTTTCAGGCTTAGCTTGCCATTATAACTAAAAGAAGATTGTGTGGTGCGATTTTGAATTCCAAGTGGCTGCAAGAAGCTTAACTGTATTACGTATGTAATAAGTCCGATTAACTACGATGGATACATATATATATATATATACATAAATCATATTGTTTCAAAGCATACATGGAGGTTTGGCCCCAAGTCTGAAGAGGATTAATTAAGGATTTGATTAAGAAAGGCAGAGAGAGAGAAGGCATCAGTCATCACCACCGCCTTCTCAGCTCCCACTTAATTGCAAAAAATTTTTTAAGAAAAAAAAAAGTAAAGGACAGGGTAAAAAATTAAAGATGCGACGAATATGACCCAAAGCGCGTGGACCCCACCTCCTGCCCCTGCAACACCCTCTCCTGAGACAGAATAATATCATTATCATTATCATTATCATTATCATTATCATTACCATTACATGTTCTCGTAATTTTCTCTGCCCACAACCCTACCAACCCTATTCATGTCTTTTGCTTGCGTCAAAATATACCGTGGGAAGTCATTTCCTGAAAAAGTATTCTAGAAAATATTTTAAAATTTATAAAAAAATATATTGAAATCAACAAATTTTTTTTAAAACCTGTAAACTTTTTTCTCTCAATAAATTTTGAGATATACTATCATCTACAGCAATGGACATACTGCAACTGTATATCATTGTTTTTTTTTGCTCGTTACATCCCTTAATGGCAAATGAAGACTTAGAACTTGAGTCTGCACGTTGACATGGTGGGTGTTGTTCATTATGGATATTAAATTTGACCATTAAATTTAAATCCAGATCATGTTTTGATCATTACCGATTAATTATGAACATTTATTGCCTGTAGTCATTTCCCCCAGTTATTCAGTTGAGCTTGAAGAGGAACGGAGATTGGTTGGATTTTTTTTTCCTTCTGGCAAAAGAGATTGGTTAGACTGGATTGGACTGCAAGGATCAAACTGATGTTTTCAAAAAAATCGATTTGATGTTTTATAACCATATCATTTGGTAACATTTTTTAGGAGCCCAAAAGCTCGTTCAACGATTTTTTTAGTAAAACGATATACTCTCATTCACATGTTCATTTCGACTTACGTAAAAGCACCTCACTAGTGTGTTTCCAAACGGCCCATGCCACATACAATTCATAGGAACAACAGTGGTCGCCTCCTCAATATTCGTTTTAGGGCTTGTTTGGGAGCCAATTCTAGAATCTAAGTTTGGTTTCAAAACCTATGTTTCACCTCAAAATTGAGGGTTTTTCCAAGCAAAATTTTTTTCCCAAAAGCTACTTTGATTACAAAATCTCAGTTTGAAACCTAGGTTTTCTCTTTCTTACTTTTTTCTCATTCTTATTTTTTCTTTATCTCTCTTTCCCACCCACTTTTTTGCCTCGGAATCCGTAAAAGCTAATAACTTCCCAAACATAAATAACTTTTCAAAACCTAGATTTTGCCGGGGGATCTATAAAAACTATTTTCAACCTCACATCCAAACAAACTCTTAATCATTGTCGCGGGCTTATGATCCAAGTCACCCTGCTAAAATCTCCGCCCTTCGATCACCATACCTTCGCATCATTGCATCCCACTTCCACCTTTGCCCTAAAGATGCAGCACCGTACTCTTTTTTCTCTCTACAATATAAAAAATACCTACGCACACAGGCACGAAAAAATCAACAAAAATTTATTGGATATAAAATTACAGAAATAAATAATTCAAATGTTTTTATTGAAATCTGTATGGATGACATCATATTTGAGTTGTTTTTATTTTAATGAAAAGATAAAATAAAGGTATCGTGATGGTGATGAAAAGAAAAGAAAAGAGGGGGAATGGTGGGCCATTGAGATTCGCAATTATTGATGATTTACTAACGTAAAGCGCAGCAGTCGTGGCGCGAGCGTTAGGAAGGTCATTTTATTGTGACTCTACTTATGATATTTGGGGAGGCATCTTAACTTTTGGGTGTTTAGGTAAACGTCTAAGGGTAATTAACGGCTCACCCTACCCAACATTAGTATAACCTAAAAGGAAGGGAGATTTTATCCTGCCCTTGATTTGTGGGTGAGTTCAACCCTACCTAATTATGTAAAAAAAAAACGTAAAGCGCAGCAATCTGAGATTTGAGATTTGTGTGTGTTGTGTGTAGGGCCCTCTTCGTATATCCTCAAAAACCTAAACACTGTTTCATAGGTTCAGACAGTTGGCCCTCCTTCAGACATTTCCCCATTATTTTATATTGCCTTCTGCTTTATTGCTCCATTGGTTCCCATTATTACCCTCGTCACTGAAAAGTTCAAATATTAAATAGTATTTTTTAAATTAAGTTAATCTCTTTCACACATTTATCTCGTAAATGGTAAAATTACTTCTCCATTACTTTTCCAAACAAACCTTATATATCTTCCTCTCTCCTTGCTATCATTCATTTAGCTTGTTTGGCAAAGCGTTAAGGAGAGTCAAAAGCATGTTCAACACTGTTTTTCCGTAAAACGAGATAATCTCCTGCACATATTTACCTCAACTTACGTAAAAATCGAATCGACGAAAAGTCATTGCCAATACACACTCAAAAACCAAATATAATTAACCCGTCCCTGAAAAGTCAATTCGATCATACTGTTATCTACCTACCTATCCGGTTCTTCTTGAATAATTAATAATGAAATAGATTAAAGGGATAGCATCGTGATCAGCGACATTCATGCTTAGCAAAATATTTCAATCCCGCGCGTGTCATAACTTGACCGCCTCATGTTTAAACTCTCGTTAAAACATGTATTCACATTAAATGTTTGACAGTATAAATTATCTCCCGAAAAAGCATAATTATACCTAGTCCAACAAAGGAGGAACAACCTCGTGTGTTGGCGGAACTTAGCTTCGAGAATCAATAGAAGAGGTTGGGTGGCAATTAGTAATGGAGGTTATTATTCATAATACGGAGCTAAAAGCTAAGATCATCGTTTTCACTTTAAATCATTGGATTCAAAGGAGAACTACTTTATTTATATATTAATGCCGAGATGATTGCCAGTTGATGATATTTAATTAGAATGAAGCATCTAGAAGTGGCATGCCACGCATAGAGAGTGTGTCGTTCATATCCATTCATGGACGATTGGGATTAAAAAAGTCTACTTTTTTTTTTTCCTGTTTCGCTTTAATAACAGTGTGTGTGTGTGTGTGTGTGGAGGGTTTAATTTAGGTCAAGAAGAAAAAGTCTGATTCACACATGTGACCGAATCATGGCAGCACAGAATAAAGTATAGACTGAGATGTAAGCGATGGGAAAAAACTTTCGTTCTTCCTTTCACAAGGCAGTCCTCTTCTGCACTGTTGCTCACTTGTTAATTAATAATGATGATAACAGTAATAATTAAAGCATCCCATAAAGGCGATCGTCTTTAATTAGGCAGATAGAATCAGTAGGTCCTTACGCAAGTGCTCTGCATATCACACTTGACCATGCGCAAGGTTGCGGGTTTAATTGTTCAGATGTGAATGAGATGGATAAAGATGTGGGAGTGGGCAAGGTGCTCTGGTAAAACAGGCGTCTTTGACCAGAAACACTTACTGACCTGTATGTGAAACGGAGCATGCACGTTGCTGTGTTGCCTTTTAGTTGAGGGATAATTTAAACAATTCAGATTGTGTTTAAAATATTGTTTACGCCCATTTCACAGCTTGGAAATAATTAGCCAGGCCATGCATGCCGGCTGCGAATGATAATCAGTAGAGAAATTTATGTGAGCCTTGATTCGTGTAAGAGAGAGAGAGAGAGAGAGTAGGGGTGAGATTAGGTGGCCCCATAGCGTCCAAATCAACAAGAGTGAATGCTATGGGGTGTTTGGTCCCTCCTATACCAATCACAGCAAGTCTTATGAACAATCTAAACCAGAGTTTGAATCTCCATTAAAATGGGTGTTCATATTTAGTGCCTCTTCCAATCTTCTTTATAGAATCTTATTTGAAGTATAGATGGGATGGTTTTCAGATATGAATAACTGTGATGATCTATCTGCATTGAAGGGAGGGAAGGCATTTGAGAGGATGACACTGAACAGCAAGAGACTCCTATCAATTGGGAGAGTCGGTATTGACCGGAGATGAGCGATGACAAATTAATGTTCAGCGAGTGGGAGAGAGGTTTTGAGAAGCGAGGATTCACACTATTATCGTTGTTGTTGTTTTGTATTTTGACGGCTACGTTTTAGAACATTTTGTTTGCCTCTTACATATGAACTCACCACATGATGGTTCATAGAGTTCAGGTCAACGATCTTGTGTTGGTTCATCCGTGGCAATGGTCAAATTTTTGCTAAAGCCTGTGTGTTTCCCATATGGGACAAATGGTGGGGTTGGTAACAGTGGGTAAGGACTAAGGTGCAGATAGTCAGATTCTACTGGCCGCCAATAAATAATAATGGGTCAGAAATTCTCATGTGGAAGAA
The DNA here is from genome assembly GCA_025593235.1 of Vachellia pachyceras. NCBI lineage: Eukaryota > Viridiplantae > Streptophyta > Magnoliopsida > Fabales > Fabaceae > Vachellia > Vachellia pachyceras. Next base: position 5,508 of record JANTPZ010012571.1, on the reverse strand, counting down.
AGCCCATCTCATTTGGGCCCATTCGTTTTTTGACAAGGCCCATTCATCTTCAATTGCTTCTTTTTTTGTGTAACTATCCGGTATCCCAGGCCCTACTCAATCAGAGTCTTACCAAGTCCAGACTAATCTAGATTTGCTGCAGTCGGCCGAACAAGGGCAAACAACTGGCCAAGAAATTTGCTGAGGAACAGGCAACTTACCGAGGTCTCGACTTAGCGTTCAATTCTTGTTTCTAAAGAGTCATCATTGAATCTGACGCGAAGTTACTGGTTGACATGATCAATACAGGTTGTAATATTTCTAGCATGAGGCTTCTGTTTGCTGAAATTAGAAAGCTCGTTCAAAGAGAGTGGTCTGTTATTTTTCATTATGTGATGAGGGAGTCTAACCGTCTGACTGATGCTCTTACCAAAGAGGCTATTTCCTCCTCTACTATTTATCACTTTTCACTCGTGCCCACATCACTTGCCGGCTTTGTGCTTGAATGATATTGTGGGATCTTATCCCTCGTTGTGTGGTCCCTTTCGTTTTCTTTTGAGCTTTATGCTATCGTTTGTGTAAAAAAAGAAAAAGAAAAACTGGCCACGGATGGTTTGGGACATGGAATTGCACGTCCCTAATTCCCTATGTTCCCCTCTTTCGGCATAACATGCCCGTGCTTTCCATCACTCAGCTGAGTAAGAAACAGAAATAGTCAAATCCTGTTTGATACTTGAAATTGGTAACTTTCTTTGTCAATCCAAGTTTTTTTATGCCTTCCCGGAAATAATTCGGTCTTTTATTTTTTGACGTGTTAGATTAGTGATAAAAAGAGTCAAAGATAACATCTGAAGTACTATGGGGTGGGGATAGAGAATATGATATGCGACCCTGATATCATAAAGAACAGAAGATTATTAGCCATTGAAAATCCGACGAATGTAATCCAAAGGACCAGTTCCATCGCCATTGTAATGCGTAAAGAAGACAACATTCCCGGACCGTAAACATTAAGCATCAGTTCAACATGTGCAGCAACAGTAAAAGCCCAATACATGAATGGACACTCTTCCACCAGTACTGACATGTGCACAAACATGTGATTGATAGATGAATCTGCATCAGAAACCAACCATTTACCATAATTTGAAAAACCACACATCATATCAGAACATGAACGTCATTCACAAACAGTAGAGTTCCCAGTGCTCACATCTTCAACTCATAAATTTAGTTCAGTATCCTGCATGCATTTCATCACAGCCATGAACAAAAACTGCTGATAAATCATAGTTCTCAGGCATTAATAAAAACTGAAGCTATTTCTGATCAGGATTATGAGCTACCAATGAAGGGATGCTAGTAGAAGAATCTGGAATATATTTATATATTCTCTTAAGATTGTCAAATCTGAGAGGGACTTCCAGTAGGATGTGATCCTCCAAAGCTGATTATCACATTTGTTCCACTCGCAGAGGACTATGGTTGTGCCATCATGAACACCCCCAGACCTCTTATCACCATGGAAAGCATCCACATTAAGATGAATGTTATTAACCATCCTTATAGCTCTATAGCCATCAGCAATCTCCTTGCTCTCAGTCCACAGAACAGACTCATCCAGATAATCAGGCTTGTAAGGTATGATTCGAACCTGCAAAACATTAATCGAAGATAGAAAAGAGGGCCTACGCTTATTCACATGACTCAACAGGAATGAGCCATGCATAACAGAACTCACTGATTACATCCCAGGGCCTAAATCTTTTAAATTCATGTGCATTGGACTAACACAGTTCACTGATGCCACTTTGTCGAATGAACATGAATAGAACTGCACGGAGCTCATTACCAAGTAATCAATAAAAGGTCGTCAGGGCAGAGTTCACAAGCGAATTATGCTGGAAATGGAAAAGCCAGCATAACACTATATTCTAGAGAGGTACATTGACGTGTTCCCACTTGCTTTGGGAATGGTCTTGTTGGGCTTCAATCCTAGGCCCAAAATCCTAAAATTTAAAAATGTATCATCGTGTGTTAAAAAAGGCCATTCTTATACACTGTTTATGGTTAATGATGTGGATTAATTTTGGCCCAAAACAAAAAAACGTTTTAAGCTTTGTTGCCAATGATCCATCCGAGAATGATCCACAACCATGGTCCCAATAAAGGCTTGTCATGTTTGCAGGGAATTAGCTATTTGCGCATAAAGTTTAAATCTCCCATGGATGTAATAACTTTATTCAATGACAGTTTATAAATACTTATATAAGAGCTTTATAAATCTGCAGATGTCACAATTCTGATTAACCCTGAAACTCAACTCGTACAAATACAACATATAAGGCCGTGCCACCCTCTTGGAATGTAAATCCACTTATTTTCAATAATATTTGATTGACGTGGGCATTCTCTCTGTCCTTTGTTAATTTCATCAGCCTATATTGTTCCATTGTTTTGGAATTGGGCTTCTAACCTGGCACTGCACTTTTCAAGTACATCAACGATCCTTGACCAATCCAAATTAGTCTAATTGCAGGCACCTCAAATTGCACCCTTGTTTTAAATATCAAAATATAGACACTTATTTTCTTTTATTCATATATATTCCATCTCTGACATCTCTAACCTGCTGATTAAGCTAGTCCGCTAATTCGACATATGAAAACATTACTTCAGATTTGAAGTTCGTCCTTTAGTTTTCAGCTCTCCTTTACGTTTCATCTTAATATCAGAACCCAACATTCAATAAATTCAAAACCTGCAAAACGATGCTCATCATTATCAATGTATTAATGTGAACAATCATATAAAAAATACACTGTAATACGAACCATTTGCCCTGTCTATAAACGATTTGTACAGTTTCAATTATCCATATCTAGGGTTTTAGAACATTCTCGTTATTTTAGATTCTGTACATATTAAAATATTTGTTTAAAGAGTGAATCTCCACAATTCAGATTTTGATGCCCACCACCCTTAATGAACTACGAAGGCGCTTTCATCTTGAAACCATGCCTGGAAGCTTTTTATTTTCTTTAATTAACACATGATTAAGTGTTTGTAAAATCAACAAAGCATTTATTGTTTATTTATATATGTATATCATAATTGTAATCCTCCCTCCTCTCACTTATAAGAAGAGGAATATCTGATTTTACGATGGAACTCTATCGTTTTTAAAACATTATTACATTTTTTATAAAATAAAAAATATGAACTAAACTTAAATATTTTTTCTTAATTGTGTATGATTTGGTTAAAAGCATGTGATAAAAAAAGAGAACGAAAGATGGCGGAGCGTAAGTCAAATAGCAGTTAAGAAACAAAACAACGTTAATAAACGATGGTTCATTTGATGATCGATGAAGAATACGACCGTGTGTGAGAGAGCTGCGTGGTAGGGGTTGGGGAGGTTAAAGCAACTGATTAACAGAGAGATTATTAAAGCATGCGCACATAGGGACACACTTGCGAGGAACCAAACCAGCACAGGTACGTTAAATTATTTAACGTTACTTCATTCATGCAATCTTAACAACTCCGAAACTTCTTTCTCACAATGCATGCGTCAGATCATTTCCCAATTCCCACGTTCCCCTTCTCCCCCTCCCTCCCTCCCCTTTTTTATTATCTGATCTATCCATGCTTCATGGCAAAAAGAAAAAGAAAAAGATCCATCCTTCCTTCACATTACACCTCCATTTATCACTTATTTCTTTCTCTCCAATACCTCTCGTTATGTCTATCAGTGAGTCATCGCAATCATATATATTTCGGTGCTCTTGGCTTGCAAAACCAGAATACGTTCTTTAACTAGTTTGTTTTCTTATTCAAATGTTTATCTACGTATACATACACATCGCCAAAGTTTTAATTAACATGTGCGTTCGATCATAGTTAGTTACTTGGTAATACAGAGGCAAAAACACAAGGGTATGGGAATAAAGACGATGGCGCAGTTTTAGAAGAATCAAGTTCTTGGCAAAAAAAAAGGAGACTTTTCCTGGGGGGCGAGAATCACATACCCTCACAATTCACAACAATAATCAGCAATCCCCTTATCTGCAGGTATCTTTCTAAAAAGCTTACCTGCCACCCAATCCAAACACTTACAAATTAACATCATCAATTCATTTTGTACACGAATCATTTCCGGTCCGTCGACAGTTTTAATTTTTCGCCTACTCTTGACGTACGATCACTACCTTAGCTTTGAATTCCTCACCAATCAAACAGTTCCCCTGTCCCTTCTAGCTAATTAAACTCCCCATTTTCTACCCTAACACCCGGAAAAAAAAGACACCTTATTTTTTTCGTACCAATCCATATACGCGTCATGAGCGAATAGATCAGACGAGATATGCTGCCCAGTGGGCTCAGCTTCTAGATATTTTACTTATCTCCTCCTAAAATATATTTTTTTAATTTTTTTTAACAAGTGTTTGGATTTATCCCTGAAAGCGAAGATGAGGGCCCGGGAGTAACTGCTGGTTCAACAAGGACTGCTTGAGGAGGAAGTTCCATTGTGGATTGTCGAGCTGGTTGGTATTGTTATTAGGGAAACTGCAGGAAGAGGTCAGAAACCTCTTTGATGGGTACGAGCTCATCTAGCCCTGAAATCAGACGCTTGTGCATGTTGGTTTCTATATTTTGGAAGGAGGGATTCAATTGAGGGTTCCTCTGAAACATATAGCTGTTGTTGGTATAATGAGTGTTTTGGGATGACTCGTGATCCAGGTTGATAATTTCAGGGTTAGAATTATCAGCAGCAGCAGAAGAATATTCAAACCCGGGTGGGGTTGAATAGTTTTCAGATAATAAGCTGCTCAACATGGAGAAGTCTGTGGCATCTAACAGGTTGGAGAAAGACAAGGATTTCTGAGAAATCAGAATGTTTCGTTGAGGAGGTGGAGATTGAGAACGTGGTAATAATCTCTGCTCTTCCGAGGGATCTTGGTCAGCCACCAAGGTGGTTTCTGCTTCTGCAGTGGGAGATTCAACATATTTGGACTTCTTGTAGATTCGGCAAAGAACCCAGTCATCTAACTGCAGCCAAAGCCCAAAAAGCAAGAGAAGCAATGAGGAGACGGTGGTGGATATGATGAAACAGACAAAGAAGTGGTGATGGTAAATGGTTTACCCTCATGGAGGTGTCTTGGAACTTGAGGGGTCTGTTTCTGGTGTTGTCCAGGAGGCGATATTCGTGCATGATCCAGTCAGTCTTGACGCCTTTGGGTGGTTTTCCGGTGTAGAAAACCAGAGCCTTCTTCACCCCCATGCCTTTGGGTGATCTTCCCGTCGCCCCTCCTCCCGCCGGCAACGACGCCACTATGGTCTTATCAGTGCCCGTCGCCTTCCAGTACCCTGAAGCAGCCGCCCTGTTCGGCCTCGCCCCGTTCGGGTACTTGCGGTCTCGTGGACTGAAGAAGTACCATTCTTTATCCCCAAATGCCGCCTTCTCTGTTTGTTACACACGTACACAACCAATAATCATGAACAGATCATCACAAAACTCCATACATA
>JANTPZ010012570.1:0-10341 GCA_025593235.1 Vachellia pachyceras | reverse complement strand
TCTATTTGGTACTTGATTATAAATTTCCCAAATTTTTTTTCCAGCTGAAAATTTGGTATGAATATAATAATAATAATAATAATAATAATAATAATAATAATAATCCACATAGTATGTTGACAAACCTTTACGTTATGTTAATTTATTTAATATTAATTAGTAGGGCAAATAATATTAATATTAGTAATTGAAAACGGGTTTTTATAAAAAAGGGTAATTAAAAACAGGAAGCCCAATATATAATGAATCACTTCAACTATAAGGAACAATCATTTATCAATTTTCTCCACTCATTAATCAAGCATGTTACCAGACCTTTTTTTTTTTAAATAAAAGACAAATTCTCTTAAAGAACATAAAATGGTATGCCACAAAATGAACCTACGTACCAGATACAACAAAAAAAGAGTTAATTATTTACAACGTGACTAACCAAAATTTAAATTTTTATTAGGAGAGATGTTCGTATTTAGTAAATAATCATGTTTTAAATATGATTGTTTCTAGTAAAAAAGTATCCGTTGTTAGCAAAAAATGAACTTACAAAAAAAATAAAGAAAACATACTACCAAATAAATATAAATCCCCAAAGTTTGTCTATAATAATATGACGAATTAAAATTTAAATTTAATTGAAAGGCGTGTTACATTTAATTTAACGTGATTACCTTTGGATACCTGCACTTAAAAAAATATAAATTCCAACAAACAAATGCACCATGAGCTGGAGTAGAAAAAGAAGAACAAAAATCAAAGAAAAATTGACATTTTCTTAATTATTATTTGTTGCCATTAGCCTTTAAATTTTGATTTCATGTAACTTAGTTCCTTTTCTTTTTCTCCAGCAATTTTTCTTTTATTAAAAAATAAATTTTCTAAAAATAATTTACCATTAGGTTCCAAGTAACCCAATTAATAAATAAAACTTCCCAAAGATTGATAAAATTACTATCAGAGCCAACAGTAGTTGGTCTGGTTGTTATTGACGCTGGTGTGGTTGTTAATGACAACCAGACTAACCATTGATGGATCTGAAGTTAATTTTAATAATATTTAAGATCTTTTATTCATTAATTTTTTTACTTGAGATCTGATGGTAAAAATTTTTTTATTTGCACGTACACCAAACCACTTTGTTTTACCCTAGTTAGTTACATGTTATATGTTATTAACTATTTATCCAACTTCTTTTGTCCGTTCATTTTCTCTTCCCTCAATCATTTCAAAATAAGTAAATATATATTTTAAAAAATATGTTTTTTATTTATTGATTACTTTGACAACTTTTTTCATAAATCAAACATATCTTTTCTGAATCCTATTATTAGTCATATGAGCAACTGACTTATCCAATTTGAAGGAGTGTTGGCCCATAATAGGAGCACTTATCTACCGGCAAGTAATTATTATGGCTACATCCTTAGAGCTCAAACATAAAATCACTAATTAAATTAGAACAATTTCTTACCAGCGTTTTGTAGTTACTTTAACCAATTTTAACACGCTATTTTATTGACTTTATATTTTACATGGTATGAATTTAAGAATCTGTTGGGAGAAAAGAGTTTACGGATTTCAAAAAGAATTTACGGAATCTAAAAAAAATTTACGGATTTTAAGATACTTTTTACAAATTTTAAGACGTTTTTTACAAATTTTAAAATAATTTTTTATTTTAATTTACGTATATCCTTGGATAAAAGATTTCTTAAATATTCACGCGGGAGTAAATGTAATATGAGTTGCCGACACGAAACCAGAAAAATTGGAAGCAGTGATCAACATGGGCAATCAGAAAACTAGGGCAGTTATGTAATTTCTTAGAACCCTTGTCTGATAATTTTAAAAATAATATTTTATTTCCATCATAAATCGCCTGCTTCTCCTTTACTCATTTCATTTACAATTACACTCTGCTTCCTATCTCCGCTCTTCACACTTCACACCATTCCCACCCCTCTCTCTAAAATCGAGAAGCGAGAATATTTGCAGAGAGTGGGTGAGTGTTTCGTGTTCGAACTCACAAGGATAGCATTACCAACTGGAGTGGTGAAAATGTTGCATTCGAGATTTGTAGGTGTTGTTGTATTCTTGTGGTTACTAGCTTGGACGCCAGTGGCGGAATCGGCGATAGGAGTGAACTGGGGCACGATTTCATCCCACAGGTTGAAGCCATCTACGGTGGTGGATCTCTTGAAAGACAACAAGATCGCGAAAGTGAAGCTGTTTGAAGCGGAGCCTGATGTTCTTAAGGCTCTTATGGGAAGTGGGATTCAGATCATGGTTGGAATCCCCAATGAGATGTTGTCTCTCTTAGGCTCTTCCCCTTCTGCTGCTGATTTGTGGGTTCGTCAGAATGTCTCGTCGTTTGTCGGTAAAGGTGGTGCGGATATCAGGTTGGTCTCATATTTCTTATTCTCGATTCTCGTTTTTTCAGTTTCCGTTTGTTTCATTGGAAAGTGAAAATTCCATGTTCTTCTTGTTCACTATGCGTAGCTGCTTTATCGAAGACTAAATTTTGAAGTAACAGTATTTACTATTGAGATGTAGAAGCACCAGAGTATATATTCACTACTAGCTTTTGGGATAAATTTTTATGTGGCATTTTGTACGAATCCTTTCTTGTTGCAACTTGTATGATTTATTTTTTTCTCTTATTTTTGTTGGATGACTTGAGAGCTGATGGTGGCTGTTATTACTAAATAAATTAGCTTTAGTTGTTTGATTCCTTCAAAGCGACGTGGACCTATGCTTCAAATGTTGTTTTCTTGAAAACATAGTATATTTCTTTGAAAATTGTTGGGATTTGAGGATTAATCGGACAGTAAGATAATTTGGACGAGTATCTTTTGTTATATTATAATAATGTCCATACTTTGAATTCTCAACTGTAATTTCAAATAACTGGAAAATTAAAAAAGCATAAGCTGGATAAGGAACTTGCTCTCTCCTTTGACATTATTTATATGAAATGTGATTTCCCCCCAACTTACATGTGCGGTATTTATCCCATGAGGGGAAAAGCATATCTTGAGTTTGCCTTAAGCATATATTGTGAAGCAACTTCTCTTTTTGAACGCTTGACTTGATTGAACTAGATGGCTTGTAGGATTTATCCTTCCCAAAACATCAGATTTTCTAAAGTAAGCTTGATTTAGTGTCTTTAGTATTTAAATATTCTAATTTATTTCTCTAGTTTTGATTGAGTCAATGTTATGTTGTCTATCAACATTTAGAAAAATAAAATGCAGTTACAAAATTGTTTCACTACATACTTGGTTGTGATTTAAGCCACATGAACTCACTGGATGGCATGTAATTAAGTGACTTAATTGCCTATGACTATTTCATGTGTCCTAAATCAAGTTTCATATGTGAGTTAATTGAAGCATCATTTGCTTTGGTCATCATAGGAGCAAATTGAGATAGAATAACTTGATTGCATTATTTCTAAATATTGAAGGGCAATATTGATTCAATTAGACCTGGAAGGACCAAATGAAGACTTTTACAATACTAGAGAAACTGAAAATGTATTTAGTAGTAGCTCTGAGTTCAATGGCTTTCATGCCCTTGACCTCTTGGTCCACTTCAGTCATCTGACTTTGTAGCTAGCAGCACTTGGGCAGTTAATGTCGACTGTTTTCATGGTCTAATAATTAGTTAGTTGATGTTAATGTGTTAGTTGACACAATCAATCCTGATAAAGTTGGGAAAACATGAAAAAAAAGGCAATCGATTCCAATCAAGCTTGTGTTCTTTCATAGAATTAATACAATAACGAGTATTTTCTTCTCCTTCTAGTGTTGGTTGGTGATGGCTAAAACAATACATGCAATTATCTGATATAGCCTGACTAGCTCAATATGTAGTCATCCAATTATCCATATTACTGCTTCAGGGTTATGAGCTAGTTCTGAAATCTTTCTATTATGGTAACAACAGATTATGATGTCTGAAGAACATAAGTTTACAAGTCACTTCTTTATGGAAAAATAGAATCAATACCTCTCTTTATATTTAATTTGTGGTCCGTATAGACAGTATTTTGATTATCTGCAGGCCTCTGAACTCTCGTTTTACTGGTGACAGGTATATTGCTGTCGGAAATGAGCCATTTCTGACAAGTTATAATGGTCAATTTCAGAGCTTGGTCATGCCTGCAATACTCAATCTACAACAGTCTTTAGTTAAAGCTAATCTTGCTGGTTATGTAAAATTAGTGGTACCCTGCAATGCAGATGCCTATGAGGCTACAGTTCCTTCTCAAGGTACCTTCCGTCCGGAACTGACTCAAATTATAACTCAACTTGTTCAGTTTCTCAATGCAAATGGTTCCCCATTCGTAGTAAATATCTACCCATTTTTAAGCCTTTATGATAATGGTGACTTCCCCCAAGACTATGCATTCTTTGAGGGAACTACTCATCCAGTTACCGATGGAACCAATGTTTACACCAATGCATTTGATGGAAACTATGACACTTTAGTTGCAGCCCTCAATAAACTTGGATATGGTCAAATGCCGATAGTAATCGGGGAAATTGGTTGGCCATCGGATGGAGCTATTGGTGCAAATATTACTGCAGCGAGGGTTTTCAACCAAGGTCTCATAAAACATATCATGAGTAACAAAGGGACCCCCTTAAGACCGGGTGCTCCTCCCATGGATGTTTATATATTCAGTCTGCTTGATGAAGGAGCAAAAAGCACACTTCCTGGAAACTTTGAAAGACATTGGGGGGTTTTCTCTTTTGATGGGCAGGCTAAGTATCCACTAAACCTTGGCCTTGGAAACAAGGAATTGAAGAATGCCAAGAATGTTGAGTATCTTCCATCTAGATGGTGTGTGGCCAATCCCTCAACTGATCTGACAAGCGTGGCAAATCACATGAGAATTGCCTGTAGTGTTGCAGACTGCACAACACTTAACTATGGCGGTTCATGTAACAGGATAGGGGAGAAGGGTAACATCTCATATGCTTTCAACAGTTACTATCAGCTGGCAATGCAAGATTCGCGAAGCTGTGATTTCGATGGCCTCGGTATGGTGACTTTCCTAGATCCTTCAGTTGGGGATTGCCGTTTTCTTGTGGGAGTCACAGACAAAGGTTCACATTCATCTAGTTCTGAAACAGCAATTCACTGGTATGTGCTAGAGTTATTCTTTATCCTACAATGGATCTTTTCATGTTCTATGTGATCAGAGAGGTTTCATTAGTGGGTTTTTCATGGCCCCCTCTTCTGAAACTATTAGAAACTTAGGATAGGTGAGATTCATATATTTATAATAGTTGATTGATGTCAGAAATATTCAAAAGCATTCTTGGATATTGTAGTCCAGCTTGTGATGGGACCGAGGGATTGTATCATGAGAGATGTAGTCACTGCGTTTTTATTGAAGACATTTCCTTCGTGGTATAATATATATATATATATATATATTGCTTTAACCCTAGAGCCAGTATCACAGTTCAATTAGAGTTTGCTTTTAGCATCCCAGTCCACATGCAGGATATGAAAATGCAAGATCATTAAGTACAACCAATTACATTCTCAATTCTGTCTTACGGCATTGTCAAAGTGTATCACAATAAAGGATAATGGATTGGAACCACTTGAGGCTAACTTACATTTTAAGGGTAAGGTGGAAAATGGATGTGTTTTCTACACTACTACTACAAACACATCAGAGACCAGTAAAATATGTGTGTGTGTAGATATACATATACAAACCCAAAGTTTTCACCTTTTCCCCATCATATTATAAGCTATACGGTATACACTAAATGCCAACAGTGCATCACAAGCTGTTTCCTTTTGAGAAAATTATTCAAAACCATCTTAAGCTGAAATGATGATTACTGGCTTCCAAAAGTGCATCAAATACTATAAAATACGTGGGGTCTTACGGTAAATCTTAAACCCTAATCTTGCATTAAAAGAAAAGGAACAATGAATTAGTTAGACGATTGACTTTTTTAGGTGATTAATGATACTAAATAAATTGATATATTTGTAATTTTTATTTAAACTAATTTGTGATGTATAATTTGATACTTAATTATATATATAAATATTTCAAAATACATTTTATAATTAAGTAATTTATTTAGTTTCCTTACTTAATCCTTGTTAAAAAGTTAAATGGCACTTATTTCAATAATCATAATACAGTAAAATTATTTTACGTTTGCTATTCATTTTGCTTTATCATGTGGCAGATGTAAATCTAAATATTCCTATGCAATTGCACGATGAGTTTTCTTTTCTTTTTTTCTTTTTCCTTCTCTCTCTCTCTCTAGATATATCATGGGATGGATTGCCCGGTTATACATAGAAGACGAATATGGATCAATTTGCAGTCATAAATTAAGTGCACACAGTAAAGTTAAAAAGAGAAATAAAGCTAAAGTAGATTAGGGATTAGGGTGGAAAAAGTCATACAGCGAGACCTTGTCCCCCCTATCGGCTCTTTCTGAAGTTAAACTTTTATGAGGCAAAGTGATGCCTTCTCTGTTCTAAGAGTTTTTTTAGTTAACGTGTAAATTTGTTTTAGAAGTTTTCGTTTATGAACAATTTTACTATAAAAGTTTTAAAATGCAACAGTGTTTTTTACCGTTAAAATGTTAATGATCAACGTCATTTTTTAATAGTTAATGCTAGTTTTTGTTCTAAGGATGATTGCATTGGGGAACGTTAAACTTTCCTTTTCTATTCTACGAGCTTTTTTTTTGGATTAATGTGTAAATTTTTTCTAAAAGTTTTCGTTGATGAATAATTTTACTTTGAAAGTTTTAAAATGCAACAATGGTATCTCTTACCATTAAAATGTTAATAGTCAATGTCATTTTCTTAACCGTCAATGTTATTTTTCTAACTGAAATGGGTAACATTAATCCATTTTGAACGAAAACATTCCGAACAAATTTACACTTTAGCCGAGCTTTTTATTATCAATGTACAAGATATTGGTAATTAACAATAACCAGGATAAAAAGTGTTAAAAGCTTAAAGCATGTGGTCAGGAATTTAAAAGGGAATAAGGAATTTTCCCCCGTTTTTTTTGTCATGAGGGGTCCTGGAAGCCAACCATTATCTTTGGGAGAAAGACATATTATGATCACTGAAATATGAATTCTACAATGGTTTTATTCTTATAAAATTTGTAAGAATTACTTTAGAATTAGTTTTTATTAATTAAATTACCTAATTGACTTGAGAAAATTAGGAATAACTTCATATCTGCTGATGTCATTCGACCCTCATGTGTCAATTTTCCTATATTTTGAAATTACGCACTAGAAAAGTGAACACTATGGCTGATCACCTACCAAACTAGCACATGATCTCATAGGAAATTACTGTATCTTTTGGCACCCACCACCTCGTTCAAATGGGGTTGGGGGTGAGGAGATTTAAGGTCTCTAAGGCCTCCCTTTTGTACCTCTCAGTTGATTCTTAATGCAATCCAGTTTTCATTCCAAAAAAAAAAATTACGCACTTGACTTAATTTTTTGGTTAACCAATAACAAATGGAATTTTTAAGCCAATAAATGCTTCGCGAGGTATTATCAACTAAAAAAAAATACTTTAGAAACCCTTTCTCAATTTTTCTTACAATTTTTGGGCTTATGTTTGGTGAGCAAGGATAGTAGTGCTCTTGGATGCTCATTTTTTTTTGTTACTTACTTGGTTCACCGGAGTTTTGATTCGACTGCATTTAGATCCGACTCGTGTTGCACACCTAGCTATAGTGTGTGAGTCTCTCAATGAGGATTTTTACATACGTTGGGGTTTGAACTTGAGATTTTGCTTAAGCGGAACTAATTCGCTTACCACTTTGACCAACACCCGTTGGTTCTTGGATGCTCATTATTTAGGGAGAATCATAATTATATCCTAAGTAAAGGAAAAATATCTGAGAAATGATTTGTCAATAACAAGTGAATGTGGCTCATTTCTACGTTGAAGATTAATGATGTAGGGTCGGTAAAGTCAGTTAAAATTACAAGTTTGGGTGAGAAAAGTAAAAGGGATAAAAGGGGAACTATATTAATTTACTAAGGGTAATAAAATATTTTCTCTCTTATCGTCCCTCCTAGAAACCCCACTCTATCCCATTTTGTCTGCCCCTTTAAATCAGGGTTTCGTTTGGAGGGTGCCAAAATTTTTGACAACCCATAAGAAAAAAAATATTTTTATAATATATTAAATTTAGGATTTGACACTTAATATTATAGTAAATAAAAATTAATATGAAAATCCAAATAATTTCACCATATTTTTAATCTTGAAGTTATTTTTTTTTGTTGAGTCAGTTGAGTGATATAAAAAATCAAAATCAATTAAATCATATAACTTTTACCTAGAGTCCTAGGTAAATCCAGGGTCATAAATTGTTTGGATCAATCAACAATTTGCCCATCGTATAAACAGCACAAGCCAGAACTAGATAACAATAATCTTATTATTAGCTTGTAGTCGTCGACGTTTAGCATAATGTCGTCCTTCTCCTGATCATCTCCACCGTCGGAGAATATAGGCTCCTTTCCAAACCTCCTACTCTGATCTTGATCAGCCATATAAAAAAAATTAATTTGAAAATTTAGTTAAAATAAAATAAAAAATTTTAAAATAAATATAAATATCTAAAAAATAAAAAAATAATTAAAAAAAATTAATTAAAATTAAAAAATAAAAAATATTTCAAACTAATCTCTGATGTGATGCTTTGAAAGGTCGAAAGTGAGAAAATGAGGGGAGGGGGGTTTATATAGGCGGTGATTTTGTAGCGGTTCTGGACAAATTGCTGCAAATTAGTAGTGGTTCTATCAAAACCGCTACTATGACCGCTGCAAACCATCAAGCCTGTTTGGGAAATCTCGATATTTAGTAGCGGATTGTCTTAACCGCTACTACTTGAGAGACGATTCATTTTTGCAGCGATTATTTTTAAAAAAATCACTACAAATTGTGACGCACATCAGTAGCGGTTATTATAACCGCTACCGTAACCGCGTCAGTGACGACTTTTCGCTTTTACAACGGTTTGCATTGATTGAAACCGCTACAAGTTTGCAAAAAAACCGCTACAAATGTGCAGTTCGCTTTAGTAGCAGTTTATTAACTGTTACAAAATTCAGCTCTAGATTGTTGTCACATATTAGTAGCGCTTTGACCTAAAACTGCTATAAAAGTCATAATTCAATAACGGTTTTGTTGACCGCTACTAATTAACCGCTGCTAAATACCCTTTTTTGTAGTGTTAGTAGCTCAAGGTTTGGCAAAAATTAAAAAGTAGCTCGAGCATGATGACAAGAGTAATAGACACACACACCATCTAGGTTTTATAAGATGAAATTGCTTTTTTACTATTGTAATTACCATAGGTATTTTTTTAAATGTCGCACTTGAATAACCCATAAAGCTCAATTGAATGGTGCATGCCCTAATAAGAAACACTACTTCACTTTCTAATTATAAATGTTGTATAACTAATTTCTAAAGATTTAGAAAATGAATTAAATTATTGAGTTAAATGCCATTTTTGCCACAAAAATATTTGAGAAAGAGCAGTTGGTGCCTTAATTTTTTTTTTGGGCTTAATGTCACGTTGGAAGTGTTATGTATGCATGTTTGGGAAGAATTTCTTCCCGACGGTACACGCAAGTCAAGACAAAACTATCTCGAAATTTGTAAAAATCATCTTAAATTCCATAAAAAAATCTCGAAATACATATATTCTTTTAGTATTCAGTAAATTCTTTTCAGAATCTGTAAACTCATTTCTCCCAACAGATTCTTAAACACACACATTAATCACATCATCGGATTCAAGGTATGCTATTTTCATCATGAATATAGTTGCTCCTTTTTTTAGGATACTCATAAATTCATGATTATCAAGTCAAAGGGGTTAATTTCTTTTCTTTTCTTTTGTTTTTTTTAAAAAACCACTCTAATTTTACCTACATACGAAACATATCGTTTTCTCTTGAGTGTTATTTTTCACAAATCATGAGATGCAATCCAATAAATCTCTCTAAAATAATGTATAAAGGTATTTATATCACGAACTATTTTGTTCATACCACATTAATTAATTTCAATGCTTTAAACTAAAATAAAATAGACAAAATGAGTGGATATCACTTTCATCTATCACAGTAAATGTTACTACAATAAACTAATTATTTTTCCTTTCTTCTTCTACGTGGTGCATTTGTTCTGCGTCCATAATCGTGTCTGCCACTATAATCAGATTAGCATAGGTATTTAGAGATGAACGATAACACTACAGGTATGCCCATGAGCTAATAATGTAAATACCTTTTTTTT
>JANTPZ010012567.1:0-11012 GCA_025593235.1 Vachellia pachyceras | reverse complement strand
CTTTCCAGATCAAAGCACCCACGCACACGTCTCTCTTCTTCTCCTGTGAGTTTCCGTGGAATTTTGGTTCTGGTTAGGGTGTTTGCTGTTAGAGGCGGTTCGTTCGTTTGTTTATGTGATTGATTCGGTTCGATCCATCAAGAATGAAGCGGAGGATTTGTGAGCTGTGCAGTGAAGAGGCGTATCTGTATTGTGGCTCTGATTCTGCGTTTCTTTGCTGGAAATGTGATGCTAAGGTTCATGATGCTAATTTCTTGGTTGCTCGCCATATTCGAGAGATTCTATGTCGTGATTGCAAGTGTTTTGCCGGAAAGCAGGTCTCCGGCAGTGTAGCTCCGCTTGAAACCAGAGCCTGTAGGTCTTGTTCGTCGCAGAATCTCTCTGATGAGGAGGATCGCTTGTCTTCTTCATCCGTGTCTGCTTTCGTTTCGAGCACGGAATCATCCTGCGCCACAGTTCCGAAGAAGATTCAGCATCGGACGGAGACGGCGGTGTCGTCGGGTTCCGTTACGGATGAGAAGTGCTCGGCGCGAGGGACGAAGAATGATCCGGGGAGGTGCGCGGCGGAGGAGATTTTCGTGAACTGGAGCAGAAAGTTAGGGGTTAATGGTAATTGTGTGGCGTCGTTGGCGTCGCCTGCGGTGGGGAAGCTAATGGCGGCGGTTTCATTCAGAGTGGCGGCGGCGACGGCATTTTGGTTCGGCCTGAGATATCGCGTGGACGGGCAGTTACGTACCGCTCAGAATTTGAAGAAGTTGGAGGAAATGTCGAAAGTGCCCGGCAAGGTGATTGTGGCTACCGAGGAGAAGCTGACGCGTGTCCTCAGACCCAAAAGACCTAGGCTCGAATTAGAGGAAGGCTGGGCAGAGAGCTAACCCTTCAAATCAAATCATCCATCGATGTGTTTGGATAGTCCGTTAAAAGAATGAATACAGATTTTAAAGTAAATATGTTATAAGAATTTTATCTCGGTAAACGTAGGAATGTCTTTTGGAGTTTGTAACGGGCTATCCAAATACAGCAAATAATATTTCTGTTCTTTTTCTCATAATCATTGAAAAAAAAAGAGAGATTTGCAAAAACGGATTACTATTAAGCTTTTGATCTCTGAACCATCATTTTCAGTTTCTCCCCCACCCCCTTTGTAGTTGATCTTAATAAAATGGAGTAAAATTAGTTTTGTTCTGTACTAGGATAATCAACTCTACTTATATTTTATATAGCTAGTTTTAAAATTTGGATAAAGAATAAGGGTCATGTTGTGTGTGCTTATGAACCCCTTGGATAAAATAAATTTACAGATTTTGAGGTGCTTTTACAGATTTCAAGATATTTTTTATTTTAACTTCCATGCCTGCCTGTTAAAAAAAAAAATGGATTCCCAAAAGATACACGTTAACTCTCAGAATCAGTAAAAAATTGTTGTTGCCTTGAGATGATTAATTTATTTCATTTGAGAAAATCAAATATCATTAGACACATTGAATTCATTCGCACCATACTGGTTGATTTGTTAGCAACACAATGAATTCAACTAAACCAATCCGAATCAAGCCCAGTTTCTGAGAAATGATACGGTAATAAGTAATCTTCCCATATATTCCTCAAAATGAAACTGATCAAAAGGTGCAAGCTTTTAGGAGGAAGTGGACAAACTGGCATGCTGGTAGGTAATAATAAAAAAAAAAAAAAGGGAAAGGCAATGGACATATTTGGTTAAAGAGAAAAAGACAAAATGACATGAAAAAATGTGTTTGAGATGAAAATTATAGGAAGTAGGCTGAATAAAAATGTCAAAATAAAAATTGCAATTCGTCCCTATTTCGTCTACCAACCCCCAAAAAAATCGTTTCTGTTCAATAAAGACATCCCAACGGTTCATGATTTTGCCTCCACATTTCTAGCCACTACCCTAAGTCTCCCCCACATTATTATTAACAATCACCCACTTAGTTCTCAACATTATTAACTACCCTCTTTTTTTCATCCACCCACACTAACAATCCTTTGATTCAGTCATAATTCACTTCATCATGTTTAATTCAGTGTGAATTTTAGTTGTTTAATCTGTTGATGCTTCGTATATATTACATTTACACTTTCAATCATTCTACTAAAACTAATGAGTAGTTGCTAAGTCATTAAAATTGTTTAAAAATTCTAAAAAAATTAAAATTTTTTATATAAGGCGGAAATAAAAACAAAAAAAAAGATAAATAAAAAAAGAAATAAGTGACACATACTGCCTTCAGAAAAGCAACCATAGAAGGTCTCTTGAAGATGTAGTGTCCAAGAGTACTACTAAGTGCATTATTTGCCATACAATTAGCAGCTTCATTTGCATCTCTCTCGATAATTTTTAAAGTGACATCCTAGTCCCGCTCGAGCATCATTTCTACCTCACTAATCAAGCTCTGTTCCTCGTGAAGATCCGATACCTCATTCTGGAGGAAGCTGATAGTTTCCGCTGAGTCTGAGGTCAGAGTGAGATTCTTTACCTCATTATCCCATTCTCTTTTAAGCCCCATTAAACATCCCATAATTATGCAGTAAGTCAATTCCCATGATCTAGACGCATCATAAAACCTTCAAAGATAAATCCCCCATTTATAAGGATGCCACCACAAGCTGCGGTATCATAAGCATAGAAGTACGCACCATCCATCACAACTCATATACCGTTTGAAGTATTTCCAGAAGTAGGCGATCTGCCAACTTAAGAAGTGAGAGAGGGAGAGAAACAAGTCAACTTTTAAATTGGGTAATATTGAAAAATGTAATTATTAACTCATTTAGTGACTTATTTATGAGTTACGAAAGATAAATATGAAAAGTTAGATTTTAAAACAGTGTTAATGAGATTTAAAATTTTTCTTAATCTGTGTAAAATATACTTAAAGTGATATGTAGATTGGATCAGAGTGCTATAATTTTTTTGAGCAATGAATTAAACAGAAGCAGCTTGAATAACTAACTAGTTTATACTTAAATAAAAAATACATGAACTAAATAATTAATTTTTAAGACATATAAATCATATTAAAAGAGTTGCACTTAGCCCCTTACTCATGCTTGATAAGTTCATAACATCGCAGTTAGACAAGAATTAATTGGTATATTAATTAAAGTATAATCAGAGTCAACTGCACAACATTATTTGACTTGTTTGCATTAATTATCTTTGCTTTAATCTTTTATGGTACTATTTTTTTTTTTAAAGTTCACAGGGGACCAAACATTTTGGTATCGTACGGCTGACAAGAGCTTTTTTTTCATAAATAGAAAGGTGGGGTTAATTAATTAAAGAGTGACATAATAAAAAATATATATATAAGCTGATGTGATTGTGAGGTGTAAATGATGTGTACTGAAATGGTTGGGTGAATATAAATATAATCCCTAGCAAAAAGCAAATTCTTCTTTGTGGTTGCCGTTTAAAGCTTTTGTGAAAGTATCCAGTGGATGGGTTTGAAGAAAAAATAAAAAAAATAAAAGAAAAGATATTAGTTACTTCAATCTTTATCTATAAACAACATTATTTTTTAACATAAATAAAAATTTAACATTTTCTAAAAATTTAATGTACTTTTCCATTTTGACTTGATTATTATATGACTCTCTATATTTTCCCATTTATTTTCTCTCTTTCCTTTTTTCACGCATCCTCCGTCAGACACATCATATTCATAAATAAAGGTATGATTGGAAAAAAATTACTTCTATTAACATATTAATTATTTTTAACTAATTTTAACCATTAGTTTACTTGACATAATATGAACAGTTGTTACTTATAAAAAGGACTGAATGGAGTATTATAGCAAAGATTCTGTGTCCCAATGGGGTTATTTAAAACCACATCTTTTGTTACCTCAATTAATAATAATAATAATAATAATAAAATCCCATTATTGGCTTCATTCTTAACCATATGTTGCTTCATTCTTAACCATATGTTTGGCTTCTTAATTTGTACTCTTAGACTTGTGTGGTTATTATTGAACTTGACATGAATGAAGTAAAGTATTAAATGTTCACTGTAAACACATATACATGTGTCACAAAAAAGCTTACATTATTATTATTATTATTCTCTTAAATTGCGTGTGGGAGACTTTGTTGTTTTCCCAACCACATACCAAAACTAAACAAAGAAAAAAAAAATCTACTCATTTCACACTTCAAGAATAAGTATTTGAGGACAAGAAAGAACACAAAGAAAAGTAGTCAATAAGCAATGACGTTGAAAAGATATAATAATATAGATGCAAAATAGTGGATCTTTCTTTTCTTCTACAGAATTGAACTATTTATAGCAGGAATTCCTGATTTATGATATGTTATTTAATTGTTAGTAATGAATTTTTTCCAAATATATAATGTTTCCTTATATTCTTCATTACTGTTAGAATTGAGAAAATGTTCCATTTCTTGACAAAGTTAGTTAAGTTAACTGCCTCTTCTTCTTTAGTTCTGGTGAGACAGTTATATGTGAATTATAGTATAAATATGAGGAAGTATGTCGAAAGTAAAACTTCTCATTGTATCCTTCATCTAATTCTAAATGTACGGGTTACCAAACTAATTTATGAGTGATAAGAAAATTAATTAGTTATTTATAAAAATTCTGTGTTGATTTTTTTTTGAAGTATCCCTTTCAATAATTGGCATTGGAAACTACTCGCTCATATAAAGCATTTTAGTATGTGCCACTAATAGATATCAACAATAATCAACTATTATTTTTTTTAGTTCTCTAAAATATTGATTTTTCTTCAACATAAATTTTGTTATCCTCTTCAATGCATCAATCCATATTGCAGTTAATGCGAACGTGCATGCAGTTCTTACAGCCGTGCGAAATTTCATCATCATGCTCATATAGAATTTTGCAGATTACTTATCAGTTACCATTAATATAGCTTGCAATGATTCTATATATAATTCTTATGTTTTTAATTCTAGCTGTCCTCACTGCATCATGTTTTGCTATTATTGCAGCCACAGCAGGGAAAAAGGTTGGTCAACTCTTCATCACAATTTTAAGGTTTTGAAGTGAATGAGAATGAAGACTTTAGATAAAGATCGGAGTAGACTTCGTGAAGTACCTCTTGACCTCCCTCAAGATGTTGAATGGGATCCTCTTCTGAATCCTCCTTGGGATTTTCATCAGGATCTTCTCCTGATTCTCCTTGAGGCTCTTTCTAAGGATTCTCCTCAAGATCATCTTATGGATTTCCTTGAGGGTCTTCTTCGGGATCCTCTTCAAATGATTCTTCCTCAAAATCCTCTTCAAAAACTTGATCAGGATCCTCATCAGGAATGTAATCATCTATATATTCAATATACACTGATTCATAGGACAATGTTTTAGTGTTGTCTAATATTCATTGCTCCATTGTTTTTCCTAAAAAAATGATTTGGAATTATTATAAAAAATTTCAGGAAATTCTTAATTAAGCACTGAATTACATCAAAATAGATCAGAATTTGCCTCTAAAATAGGCAAATATCATATCCAAATATAGATATTGAATTTTAGGATTTTTAAAAACAAATTGTGACTCATTTGGATATCAAAGTGCCCTTACCAGATCCAAAGTAATATTTTTAGAAACAAACCAAGATTTTTAGAAGTTTAATTTCAGAAAAATTCAAAAATTGGGACAAAGCCCACCCTCAAGGGAGGTGCATGCATACCGTAGGTTACTCTTTTCTGGACACGCGTCGACCCACCAGATTCAACGCGCCGTCATGGTTTGGATGGGGTTGTCCATGTGTCCTATAGGTGCCACGTGACCTTACGCCACATGGCCGTCCCCTGCCTTTTTAATTTAAATAGTTTTTCTTTTATTTTCAAGAAGCCCTTATGACCCAGTTGGTAAGACGTTGGCTCTCCACTTCAGGATGCTCGATTTTTTAAAATAAAAATGTATTATTTTTTGTTTTAAAGGATTTTGGGTTGGACTGGGTTGGGCCTATTCCTGACCCGATCCAACTCCTTTTCTTTTTTTATCCGTATAGGCCTCGCTGTGGCCCGACCAGTAAGCAATTTTTTTTATTTCTAGCGTTAAAATGCAACGTTTTAGCCCTTCACTAGGCGAGTCATTTATGCTACGTTTAGTGCATTGGAAATGAAGTCATGGAATTGGAATTGAGGTAGGAAGTGGAAAATTGTGCGGTTTGATTTGTGAGAACCCACTTCCATGGAAGTGAAAAATGGGATCAATGGAACTGATATGGGTTCTTAGATATGCCTATGGAACTGATATGGGTTCCATGGAAGTGAAAATATATTATTATTATACCCTCATAAATTTTATTAATTGACAACATTGTCGTCCTCCATCACCGGCAACAACATTTCTCAAATTATCGACTCAGATCGACAACGGCGATGCCAACGGCCTCCTTACTCTGTCACAGCGACGTCAACAGCGATGATGACAGCCTCCTTACTCTGTCACAGCTCCGTCGCTTCGATCTCCCTCTCCCTCTGTGATATGCGATTCCAAGCTCCATCTTAGTCTTCGATATGCTAAGCTCCATCTCAGTCTGCGATTCCAAGCTCCATCTCAATCTACGCTCTACAATTCCCTTTGACACAAGCTCTGTTTCTCAATCTCCTTCAGTGTCTCTCAATCTCCTCCGTTTTTATGCATGTGTTGGTGGCCGATGGTGGCTATGGATGTATGGGTGGTTGACATCGACACTCTCTCTTCTTCGTCCTTGTAAGGATGAATGGTGCCAACGGTAAGGATGGTAGCTTCTCCGGCTTTGTTGCTTTTGGATGAAAGGTGCCAACGGTAAGGATGGTGGTCAAAATTTCTGCTGGTTGTGGGTGTAGGGGAAGAATTTTTTTTTGTTTATAAGGAATCAAGTAAAGGACTCAATTAGTACATGGTCTATTTCTTCCAATGCCTAGCTCATCCCCGAGTAAAATCAGCATAAGCTTTTCGCTAGGTTCCTTCAAGAGATGACATCCCAGGTGTTTTGAGAGGGCATAGTTCGCCAAGTAGTCTGCACCACGATTGCTTTCCCGAAAGATGTGACTGATTCTTACCCTCCAATCCCTTTGGAAGAGATGGTTCACTCTTCTAATCATTCGAGCATGGGCTTAGGATTTCGTGCCTGCATTGTTAATTAGCTGCATAGCATGGAGACAATCCACTTCTAAGATAACCTGTTTGCAGCCTTTGTTCCAGGCCAGGTTTAACCCAACGATGATACCTCACAGCTTTGCCTGAAGAGTTGAGCAATGACCAATGTTCTGGCAGACACCTACGATCCATGATCCTTTTGAATCTCTAAGAAAACCACCTGCACCTGCAATTCCACTTCTCCTTTTAACTGCTCCATCACAGTTTAAGGTTACCCATCCTTCCGGAGGTTTATGCCAAGCAACATACTTTTCAACATTCGTAGTAGGCAACTTGGCTGTTCGACAGCTATTCCGGATAGCTCCACTGCTACAGATTGCCAGTGCAACGATTTCTCTACATATATTATGGCTATTAGCCTTCATCTTCTGAAAGATGAACTTATTCCTTGCCTTCCAAAGTTTCCAACACATCAGGCCTAAGAAAGTGTTCCATCTGTACTTCCCACCGTTAATGGTGTGATGTTTCTTAAGATTTGTAAAAAACCATTCATCAAATTCTTGATTAAAGAAAGCAGTGATGTTATTACGGGGCACTACAGCATGCCATGCCTCTTAGCCACTTCACAATGCCTCAGTACGTGATCTACATCTTCTTTCGATCCTCTGCATTGCTCACAGCCTTTATTCCCACCCATGTGATGCCTGTACCGTTCAGCATTGGTAAAGAGGGCTTTCTTGGCTGCTAGGCACAGGAAAGTTTGAACTCGTTGCGCTCCGTCCCACTTCCAAATATTCTCCCATTTGCCATCTGTTGGTTGCCAATTTATGTCTTCCAAAAGAGAATAGGCTAAACTGACTGAGAAGTTTCCATTGCTTGATCTGTCCCAAACTAAGCTCGCTTCCCCATCCTCCTCTTGGGGGGCAGTGATACTTGTAATGAGAGAGGTAAGGTGCTTTGGTAAATCCCTTCGAAAAAGATCCCATTTCCATTGTCCATGATTATCAATAAATTTGATAATTGGTAGCTGAGACTCCTCACAACTGATTGGTCTGAATGCAAGACGCTTCAAAGGGCCTACGTCACCAAGCCAATTATCACTCCAAAAGCATACCTGTCTCCTATCACCTACGTCCCATTTGACCCCAATCATCACATATGTCCAGATCTGCCTAATATTTCTTCACAAGTGGGATCCTCCCTTCGTTTCCAGTAGCGATTTCATATGCCCATCCCATTTGTAGTTCTTTTTCAGCACTTGAACCCAAAGAAGGTTTGGTTGGGAGAGCAATTTGAAGCTTAGTTTCATTAGGAAGGCCCTGTTCTGAGATTCAACATGTTTGAAGCCACACCCACCATTGCTATACGGTTGACAGACATCTTCCCACCTGAGTAAGCTAACCTTTGTGTGTTCCTCTGTGCTTCCCCAAACAAACTTCCTAACTAGTCTTTCAATACGATTACACAAACCTGATGGAAGCTTTGATGTTTGCATAGTATAATTGGGTATGGACATGAGAATAGCTTTGGCTAGAGTGATCCTGCCAGCCAAGAAGAGAGATGTTGCACTCCACCGAGATAATTTCTGTTTCAGCTTGTCCTCGATATAACTGTAAGTGCCTTGGGTGACTCTTTTATGGAGGAGAGGGACACCGAGATATTTCCCCAATTCATTGCAAGCTTTGAATCCCAACTTCTCACTAATGAGCTCAGCATGCGAGCGAGGAACATTTTTTGAGAATAATATCTTGGTTTTGGAGTAGCTAACCTTGTGTCCTGAGCTTTCACAAAATTCGTTGAGAGTCCTTTGGATCAAATCTACTTGGCTAGAGTCTGTGGAGCTAAAAAAGACCAAGTCATCAGCAAAAAATAGATGTGATAATGGGAGCCTTTCCTGCCTAAACAGATGGCTTCCCACTTTTTACCGGTGACTAACTTAGTAATCCTTTGTGATAAGCGCTCCATGCAAAGTATGAAGATGTAGGGCGATAACGGGTCACCTTGGCGAATGCCTCTGGTAGGCTTGAATTCTTAAGATTGTGCCCCATTCCAAAGCACCCTTATTTTACTTGTGGTGATACATAGCATAATAGACCGAATGAGCTTAGTAGATAGACCTACATCCACCAAGATGTCTTCTATGAAGTCCCAGTGCAGTCTGTCGAATGCTTTCTCGAGATCCACTTTGATGGCCATCCACCCTTTCCTGCCACCTTTAGACCTCATAGAGTGCATTACTTCCTGGGCTACAATAACATTGTCCGTGATGTTCTTGCCTGAGACAAAGCTTGACTGGTTTGGCAAAATAAGGTCTGGTAGGTGCTTTTTAAGTCTATTAGCCAGGATCTTAGTCATCACCTTGTACAGCACATTACATAGGCTAATAGGTCGAAATTCTTTAAAACTCTCAGTAGTATCAACCTTAGGAATTAATGTGATTAGTGTCTGGTTTAGAGCAGGCTCTAGTTCCATGTTGTTAAACACCTTAGTCGCCATATCATGAATTGAGGAATCCACAACATCCCATTGCGTTTGGAAAAAAAGCAGCGTGTAGACCATCTTTACCTGGCACCTTCAACGGTTTCATGTCAAACAAAGCTTTATGGACCTCTGCTTCTGAAATATCTGATTGTAATCTCGCAAGCTCACCATCCATCAATTTTGGAAATTTACCTCTTATACAATATGGGGGAACGGTATTGCATTCTTTAGTATATAAGCTCTTGAAGAATTCGCCAGCCCATTGTTGAAGTGTTTCCTGATGTGAGCACCAATTCCCTTTATCATCTCTCAATGCTATAATTCTCTTTCTTCTGCTGCTGCAGATTATTCTTGCATGGAAGTAAGCCGTGTTCCGGTCTCCAAAATTGTTCTTTCAAACGTTAGAAGAGAATTTTTTTGTTACAGAGAGTATATTAGTCTTTTCACATTATAAATATAAATATTAAATTAAAATAATACCCACTTCTTCTAGCATACCAAACATACTTTTAATATCATTTTCACTTCCAATTCCATCAAAATCATTTCCACATACCAAACGGGGCATTAACCTACCCGACCCGATCAAAGTGTTCAGCCCAGTTACCTCCTCCTCAGTGCCGCGCGTCAGTTTTTGTTTTCATTTTTTGTTCATCTGCAACAGATTTTTTCATTCCTACATAACTTTGTCATCGGCATCCGATTTTCGTGTTTTTGGTGTCGATTTCTTTGTTTCAACGATATCTAATCAATGTGAGTATTCTCTAAGCTTGAAATCCCCATTCTTTGTAGGCTTTGATCTAAATAATGAAATTCGTATTTTCGAAAAAGTGTTATGTGAATTTCTTACAATCCAAATTTAAGAATTTCTTTAAGTTTTATGCAATCTATTACTCTCCAATTATGAATAAAATTCAGGATCAACAGAGAGATGCATAAGTTCTACAAATTTAAGGAAAAAATTCATAGAATAAAAAACAAGAGAAGAAAAATAACTCACTGAATAGTAGTAATGTAAATGGAGTCCATATTTTATATTTCATAACTAGAGAAAATTCACAATCCTTTAAAATTTTCACAAACGCACAAGATTTCTCATATATATTAAACATGTTGAAGTCATAGATGAAAGAAAATCACTAAAAAGCAAAAAGGTTCAGTGGAAGTCATGGTTTTTCCGGCTCTGATGACAAGCTCAAATGTTAAACCTAAGGTTTACATGGGGAAAAAGTGATTTTGTGGATAGGAAATATTTTTAGGTGAGTTACATATAAATCCCAAATAAAACAATGAATCACCTATATGTCCTGATTACTTTATTCCCCCATTTTGAAACAACAGTAGCGAAGAGGTGATTATTTTCCAACAATTCTCATTTTAGAATTGTAAAACAACATCAATTATGTTTTGAGAAAATAGTTAAAAGTTTTT
>JANTPZ010012565.1:0-11215 GCA_025593235.1 Vachellia pachyceras | reverse complement strand
AATATCAACTAAAATATTTAACTCAACTTTAATAGGTCAAATATCCTATATATTTGAAACCGTATACAACAACAAAATAGATAAATAATTTCTAAAATAATTCATATATCAAATAAATAATTCTACTCACATAAAAATCAATAATAGAATTTTCTCTACTAATATATGTCTTATTCCAATAAAACTCTAACTAGAAAAATATAGAAATCCAAAAATATTCTCAATTCAATATAATATTATTACCATTGGAAAGAGAAAAATATTTAGAACAACTCTTATAAAGGAAATTTATTGAAAATAAATCATTTTACTTACCTAAATAATCCTAGAAGTAGAACCTTTAGACTGAAAAATACCTCTCTCTACTTTTCTCTCTCTCCAGCTCACTCTCTTCTTTCTCTCCCTCTCTCGGCTGCTCCCTCTCTCGGTGAGAAAAATGAGCGTGTGTATATGTGTTGTGGGTGAAAGTCAGCGGACACACACATTTTTTTATATTTTTTTCTTTTTCTTCTTCTTCACTCCATCTCTCTCCCACACTCTTCCTCTTCCCTCTTCCTTCACGCTATCTCTACCATCACCTGTTGTCTCTAATTTTTTTTCTTTTTCTTGATGGAACGTTACACCTGCTACAACGAAGTGGATGAGTTGCGCTTGCAACGAAGTGTATGACAGGATGACCTGCGATAGCCTCCTTTAACGGCATAACGGCTAGACAAGAACAAAGGTGCGACGGAGTGGACCTACAACCTTAATGGCTTGACAAGAAGAGAGTGGACTTGCAACCTTAACGACAGCTCGACGTCAACATGACAGATCGATGATAGCTAGAAGCCTTAAAGGACAACTCGATTGCTCTTTAAGACTGAAACCTCAACTTCTTCACTCGACTCCTCCTTCTGCCCTTTTTCTTGTTTGGTTGGTTAGGAGTTAGGTCTTAGACTTAGGGTTTTCAATTTTGGGAGAGAAAAGGAGGGTGCCGCGCAATTTATGGGATTGTGGGAGTGGGAGTATGGATATCGGTCTATGAGAAGTGAGACTTTGAGAGTGACTGTCGAGTGGGGGCCCTTTGTCTTGGAGTTTTAGTAAATTAGGAATTTTTTTTAAAAAAATATATATGCGGACTAGCCCATCAACCTGCGGGTTAAATTCCAGCACATAATTCCATGGGTATAAAGTACCAATATTTGAATTTAAATCATTTTGACTAATAAAATTTTCAGGTGAATAATTAATTAATGCTTTATATATGTATCACTTTTTTATATACATGTCTAACTGTGTCACGTTCGAGTATTTATGGATTCAATCGGAAGTAAGCAAGAAAGCCTTTTCACTAGAACCATTAGATAAGATTAAATTCTAATTAAATTCAAAACTTTTGGGGCAAATCACTAGTGGAAATCATGCTTCGCCAAAGAAACCCAAACTAAAAACATGTTTTCTAGACAATTATTAATAGGAGACAAGCATTTTAGGCAGCTAGCATGTTAAAAAAGAGATACGAATCATTTGTAGAGAAACTTGGAACAAATCAATTGCATTAAAGGTGTCACTGATGATGCATAAAAGTAGTGCTTGCTGCTGGAGAAATTAATTCCATGATTAGCAATCATATACTCATTTGTCTAAATTGATTATGATGCTTGTAGTGACAAACATTTCAATATCATCCAATCCAATCTCCACACCTTGTTCTTAGAAAATATTAGCATACTTTTATTTTTCATATTGGAATCTAGTAACTAATATCTCACTTTTTGTATTCATTTATTCTCAAAAATGGAATTCAACATATGTGTAGCTTCTTTTTCACTCCATTTATTGATCCCTATCAACACATCTATAATAATTAAATATCATAGCAAGTTTACAACTTCAAAGATTATAAATCAAATATGAATCTTTAAGACAAAAATATGTTTGTAAGTTGTATATAACAAAACATTTCTCTTCCTCCCACTTTTTTTAGTACTCTGTTTCAATTACATATTCTGTGTTTTTTATGAATTCTCTTATGTTTGGAGCAATCAATTAATTAATTTGGATTTAAATCAAATAGGATGAGTTGAAGAGAATCTCTTAAAATACTTAACGTTTTTAGAAGAGTTATTACTGGTTACGTCTAACAATACTTAATGAATCAAATGGTTATATCAAAAAATTTCATTGAGGTTTTCTCCTAAAATTTAAAATATTGCGTAATGAATATTGAGTAGTTGAACCAATTTAATCCCTGCTTCTATGGAGAGAAAATGAGGAAGGAAAGAAAACGGAGGGAGAAATGAGTTTTCCTCTGCTTGGATGTAGAGGAAAATGTGGGAGGAGAGAAAATGGGAAAGGTCTCACATCCCATTTTCTTTCCAACTTTTCACTCCATACATAGAGAGAAAATGAGAAGAAAATTTCATTCCAGCCAATGCCCCTCATATTCAACTACTTTTCCTTTTTTTCCATCTGATAAGGGCGCTCTTCTTTTTCTCGAATCTGAAAAATTTGCCTATTCTTGAAGTCCCCCTACTCTCAAATCTTAATGTGGGAAGGGCAGAACATCCAAATATTATGTAAGGAAATTATCGACACTTTAAACACATCCATTTGCAACTATTCTTTTGAAATTCAAAACTATATCATATCGTGTTAATAAGGCTACTCAACTTTGAAATGGTTCATTGATAATTGGTAATGGTTCTTCTTCGGCTTAAGTGATACGTTGAGTTGTGTTTTTCCCCTGTTTATTTACTTCCATGATTCATATTGGTTCATGATTTACTTGGAAGCTCAAGATATTTTGTGTTCTTTTACTTTGTTTAAATAAATTTCTTTTTTATAAAAGAAATACTTTTTTCATGAGTATCAAATATCAACGATATACTTCATCCACTTTTTAACATGATAATTAATCTATAGATATTTATGAAATTAGTTTAAGTTAGTTATGTACAAAAAAAAGATATTTTGATTTTTCTAAAATATTAAATGTAAGCATTTGCATAGCAACTATCACACCCCTTGATGAAACCCCCCACATTTGGAATCAATATGAACAATTTAGATACAAAAATTGTAAAAAAATTGGGATGCAACTTGGATTGAAATCTTATACTCATGTCAAAGTAAATTCTTTAACTAACTCTTACATTTATAGTTAGGGAATACTTTCTTTTTGAAAATGGTTGAAATAATCTTTAATCCTGTATATTTGTCCACATTTTGATTTTGATATTTTTAAGAAGTAAACTAATACACATTTTTATTAAATTATCGAATTCAAAATTTTAAATAAAATAAAATTTAAAGGATTAAAGCCACTTATATTAAGCTTGAGGGATGAAAATGAGAGCGCAACTGAGGGAGGGACCGAAGATTATATGAAAACTAAAAAAAAACTAAAGCACCCCCAAAATCTATTTTCCCAAAGAAGAAAAATATGCTGAGAATAATACCCCCTACAGCCCTAACCATCGCATGGTTGCTCGTGGGGCACCTTGATTCTTTGAACAAAAGTGCTGCCATCATACGGGAGATTTAAATCATCTGGATTAAGTCCAAATTTAGCATGCATGGTCCAAATTAAAAATGTCTTTAAAAAGATTTAATTTTTATTTTATGAAAAATATTATACAAAATAAATAGTTTTTAAAAGTACTTTTTTTATAGAAAATGAAAACTAGTAATTTTTTTAAGAGCAAAGATTATTGCTTTATAGTTCTATTAAACAAAAAACCGTCAAAAAATGAAAGGATATAAAATAATTGCGCTCTCACTGTGCGTCTGAATTACAAACTACTAAAATATAGCAATTTTAAATCTAACATTCATGATTCACCACATCAAACAGCTGGGTTGAGATCATACCATAACCAAAGTGAACAAAACCATTGAGGCAGAAAATTATTTACCATAGAGGGGAAAAAAGACCAGTATTCAAGGCCATATTATTAAACATATTTTGTGTGCCTAGAAAAGCATCAGCTTCATAGTACTCCCTGTAAAGGACAGGAAAGCAACAGCTTAAGCACCCCTTTGAAACTGGTATGGAAGTAAAATTAATGTCACCAAGCTAAGCACCCCACTAAGGCCTCAGAAGTTCTCATGATGAAAAGAGAGAACGAAATTTAAGGAGTGAATTAGTGCAGCTAAAAACAACACTATCAATAGTTAGACCAGTTAGCAGCACTCCCAACCCTTGGCATGCTGGAACTTTCCTTCTTTGCATTGGGATCCACCTCGAAAGTTGCACCACATACTTCGCCAGAACTGTCAACCCGTGGTATAGGCTTCAACTCATTAAGAGGATGCTCATAACTCCTCAAACCTCCAGACGATGTGAAGAAGCATCCTAGAAGTTTACAAACACAGATGTCAGTTTGTTGCATCAGACACATGTGAACCAAATGAGAAAGAGCATATGATAATATGGAAGAACAAATGAAAAGGATGCTGTGAAAAAACACAACTTGATATGATTTGTTGCACATCCCAACACGAATAATATCAACATACGATTGTTTCTATTATTCCAATGTTTCTAAGTCGATGAACTACTCATCCCCAACATCAAACCAGCAAATTTCATTTATTTATACTTAAACCCACATTATATCAGCCATATCAATTTTCAGCCATGAAGTCCCACAGGAAATCTTCCAACCACACAGGATTTGGAGGGGTGAGTATGACATTACCTTTAGGGAATGGAGCAAAAGATTTCCCACAAATCTTAATTACAGCCTCTTTTTCATCTGAAAGAACAAGGCTTCCATCAGCATCAGTTCCCCAGAAGATGGGAACACTCCCATTAATATCCTGCAAAGGATCAATTTATGTATGCCAGGTCAGAGGAGAAAGTAACAAAAACATAACTGAACTCTTCCAAAGCTTTCCCGTGTGACAATTGTGAATATGCCATAAAGTCCCTGCCTTGGGACAGTACTATGGGGAAAGTGAAATACTACACGGAAAAAGACGGTAGAAAAGAAATGGTACTCACCACAGCCAAAAATGCAGCTTTAGTACTACTGTCATACAGAAGAAATGCAAATTCCCCTTGAAAATCTCTCACAACATGATCAATGGGATAAGGACCACGATCTCTTAAAGTACGGTAAGCCTCTATGACAATGATCGCCTCATTTGCAGTTTTATTCAACCCATATTGTTGCTTGAGAATAGCGATATTCCCAATGTGGCCTTGAAATATGCAGAAGATGTCATCCACAACAGCAAATAATCTGACAAGATGAGAGAAGAATTATATACCAAATATTATTCAAGGAAGCAGTTTCTAACAAAATCATCTCCCCCCCCCCCAACATATATATATCCCATATATAATTGATTTGTCATGGTATCTGACTAGATGAGGGCATTTCAGATTTAAAGTGTATGTTTGGTTATAGCATGAAAGTCCTTCTGCACGGAAGTTGATGCAACTTTTGTGAGAAGGATGGTGTTAGCTTCAGTAGAAAGTCCTTTTGGAAAGTCATCCAAACAAACTCTTATGATTTAAGAACGGACGTTTCCCCCAATAGATTAAGGAAAACAATGTCAGATTATAAATGGGACAGAATAATCATGCATAGCCTTATGCAGATATTTAAGTGTCCATATTTATCTTTAATGAACGCGATTGAAAATATTTTCAATCCAAAACCTCATGAACTAACCATAACAAGAAATAACAATGACACTGGCAAAATAACAAGAAGAACAAACCACGAATAGGGTAGGTAAATCTTTAATCTCTCTCTTTTTAAGGGCCATCAAAAGAGACAGATAATTCCAGAAGTGACAAGGGCCTCAAACCAGAAAAGGAACCAATAACAGAAAAGACAATAAAGAGCACCAAGAATTAAAGAAAGCGAAAAGGCACAAAAGCATCACAGATACTCGAGGATTGGAGAATCCTAATTCTACTAGTTTCAGACTGATAGCCAAAAGACAAAAGAACAAAAAAAATTATAAAAATTACTATAACGAGTGATTGCCAAAAATTAGAACATAAGCTATATTAACAGGACGAGAAATACAATATATACACCAGAGAGAAAATTATTAGAACGTCATTGACCAAGAAACAACTTCTATAAGGAGATGCAGAAGTTAGGAATCAATATCCAAATAAGCATATGATATAAACATATCTGAATACACATTAATCCATGGAAGCTAGAAGATCATTGATCAAACTTTAGCCAAGGGAAGCGGCCAAACACCGACATACTATCTTTCCGTCACAAGAATCCAAAACATGCGAGTCCACCGTCCAGAAACCAAAAAAGCCAGTTCCAATTTTAACCTCATGCTAAAAATCTCTTCCCATAAAAAAAAAAAAAGCAAACATACCCATATCCAGCAAAAATTGACTTAACGGTGATAAAAAGAAAAGCAACAATAACAATAGTCATGCTCTCTATTTCTTCAATTAAAGATGAATACGATAAACTCAGAAATGGGAGGTGAACCTTGGAAGGAAAGGGCTCTGTCTATCCATAGAATATACTATTAGACCGGAAGAGCCAAGATTGACGGAGACGGCACCGGAATGTGTGGAGGCGAAGTGCTTAGCGAGGAAGTTGTCTTTAAGGGAAGAGACGGAGCCGGATTCAGGACTGGTGAGAGCATCGGGGCCCTTGGCCACCGATTTGTCGAAAACTGCGAGCATTTTTGTGGATCGTTAATGGGAACCAAACAAGAACGAGTTTACAGTGGGCAGCAAAGAAGATTGAAGAAAGGAAGATGACGAAGGATTGACGGGAGATATGGTAATTTATATTTGTGGTGGCTTCTTTGAATCCCCTCTTGGACAGATCTTTACAAATTAGATAGATTCTTTTTGTTTTCTTTCTTTTTTCCCAAAAAAAAAACTTACCTCTACATTCAGATATATCTTAATATGTGATTTTTTTTTAAAAAACAGCAAAAATTTAGTATATCAAAATTTCTTCCAAATTTTTAACACTTTATAGCACATCATTTTCAACCTATTGAAAATTGGGTTGGGCATTAAACTGGTCAAAATAATAGTTCATGAGTCCATATGGACATGTAAGTGCTTGTTTGGAAATTCCGTTGGGAGAAATGAGTTTACAGATTTTGAGGCATTTTATAGATTTCGAGATGTTTTTACAGATTTCAAGATGGTTTTTATGGATTTTGAGATGGTTTTTACAGATTTTAAGATAGTTTTATCTCGGCTTACGTGTACCGTTTTGCAACGATGTTGCCAAACAAGCACTAAGTTGCCGTAATTTTTATAAATAATATCAATTTTACAATAAAAATTATTTCTATAACATTACCCTCCAAACTCCGAAGTCAGAAAACATAATAACAGTCAAATAAATGAATACAATCTGGGCACTCATGCTCTAATTTATTTGGCCATAAATTCTTGTTTTAGCATCTCTATTCAACAATTTAACAACTCTAAAAGTTCGTTTCGTACGTTAGAATCGATTTTAATGAAAATGAAAATTAAAAAGATATAAGGTTTAAAACTATATATTTAGTATATTATGAAAATGAGATCTGCTTTTTGTAATAAAAAACTAAAATACCCTTCTAAATTAAAAATAAAATTCCTAGCAGAGCATCTTCGACTCCAATGAACCCATCTGCACTTCATCTATATGAATCCTTCTTACTCCTCCTCCTCCTCCTCCTCCCGCAGCAATGGAATCTGATTGCTTTCCTCTTCAAAGCCCTTCGCCATTAGCAGAGGTAACAAAGCTCAAACCAGAGTGACCCCATGTTTGCCGCCACGAGGAAAAAGCTTGCTATTTCATTATTATTATTGTCTTATAAGCTTGCTATTCTTGGCACCATGGGGAAGAAGCTTTCTATTTCATACTCCAAATTTACTGTAAGACTTAATTAGGGAGTTGACCTTAATTTTAAATGTAAGACATATTTTGCATATTTATCATTTTTTTCAAATTAAAGTTTATGTGAGTTTAGTTTCAAGGGTTTACTAGAGTCATAACATACTTCTAGACTCAAATAAGTCTTATAATGGTATGCATCGATAGCCTACAATAAGGTCATTGTATCAACTATAAGATTTAAACTTACAACTTAGATTAATACTCCTTTAATAATATTCAAGTGATTAGAGTGTTTAAGTAAAAAGTATTTCATATTAATTAATTTAATTAACTTTCTGAATCTAACCAATATATTAACTAATTTAATTAACTTTCTTAGTCTAATAAAAATGAGTTAAATAGTTGTTGAATTAAAGATGAAACAGGGTATAAGCTTCTTTAGAATAAAAGTAAGAGAAGGGAGAAAATGGATAGGTGTATTGGGCTTTGCATTTGTTATATTCTAATTTAATTATTATTTTAAATTACCCTTCTGATCCACATGCTGGCTACATTTTTAATAGAAGAGAGGTCAAGATAATATATTTTATATGGTTAAATTGAGTAGGAAAAAATTCATTATTTTAAATATGAAGTCATATTGATGAAGTGGCTAGATTATGATAAGAGAGTTTCTTTAGATTTGATGCCTAATAATAACTGAAAAGAACATTTTGTTTCTCCTTATCAGCATACTTTTGTTTGACCGATTATCTTTAAAATATAGCAGCAACCAGTCACCTTTCTTTCTTTCTTTCTTTTTTACCAAAAGAAGCAGATTTTATTAATCACAATTTTTTTGTTTTACATTCACCAATAGCGAAGCCAAAGTAAAACACTCTGAAAACTTATGGATTACAACCTAACACACAACTAACACGCAGAGAAACTCACCTAAACAATCCAAACACTCTAAAACCTATGTATTTCAACCTAACACTTAATAAAACTCACCAGTCAAGTTGGAAACAGCGTGCTATTTTTTTTTTCCAAACCAGAAAAACCGTGTGCTGAGGTACAATAACGAAAATAAATGTTATTTTCAGATCATGTTAACATACGAATTCCATGTGATAAATTATAAAGAAAACTCATAATTATTTTTTTATGAGGGAAACAATGTGAATTTAATCCCTCCACCTCAATAATATGAAAAATAAAATACAAACCTTCCAATATGTTTCTTGTTTTAAATATTTTTAATCATATATTAATAGTTATATGATATGATGCACTTCATTTTTCTTCCACGTCTTTCTGATGACAACCTTACAAGACATATTCTCACATTAAAGAGCTATATGATATACTTCTATTTTGGCGCACACTCGTTTATCTTGCAGACATGAAAAACTTTTAATATATCAGTGCCCACATAACATGAAAGATCTTGTTACAGATCTTCTGCAGTCCCGAAAACATAACTAAATATTATACATTCAGAAATAGACAGTGAGAACCACCACCACAAAGTCCCACTAACATTCGGAAAGAGAAATCAAAAGCAAAAATGATGGGTATCAAGCCACAAAAATATATCAAATTCTATTATACTACTTTTTCTCTCAACGTATGCTTGGGAGACTAATTTATATTAAATTATACTATCGAAATCATATTTTAGTCCAGCATTGTAGAGTCCATTCGATGCACTAGTAAGAAAAGTAAATAAAGCAATATGAAATATTATGGAAAAAAAAAAGTAGAGGAAGATTGAATAATACACTCAATGAGGTTATTAAGTAGAATCTTTTAGTTAACAATTTATACAAAAATTTGGTTGTTAATAAAACATGAGAACATTGTGTGATCTATATAACCTACCTCACCTAGTGGATAAAGCTTACTGCTGTAGTATTGAAATCAAAATATGACTTTTACATGTCTCAAAAAAATATTGTTTTTATCTAAGAATCTAATCTTCTAATTCTAATGCCAGCAAAATACAGTATGCATCAGACCACAAATAACCTTCAATTGTTAAACCCTTCCCTCGACAGGTCCCATATCCAACCATCCTGGGATGATAACCATGAATCAGAAACCTTGTTTACCTAACATCAAATCAATCCAAACCAAACCGTTTGACAACCATAATCTAACCATACTTCCGGAACTATACATCTCCTATGAATGATAAATTATAAATTCAATATTGTTTCATCCTGTACAAAAGAATTTCCCACTGCCCAGGAATGGATTGAAAAATAAAAGGAGAAAGAAGAATTACGCCTAACAACATACACTAAGATAACCATCTTCTGTTCCAAGAAGAAAAAAACGAGAGAATGGAAGGATGCTAATACTTGACAATGACGACAAGCTTTTTGATCCATTATCTGATGCGTACAGTTTCTGAGGAATAATGTGATGTCGTCCGTCCTGTGTCATGAAAACCTTGAGTTATATTACCTTAGAACATCTGGCATTCATATTTTATGATTAACAGTTTTGACATTCTAATATTCTCTATCTTAAAAAATAAATCACTACCTCTAATCCTTAATACAAGAGCTGAATAATTAATCCACGGATATTAAAGAAATTGATTTAATTAGTTGTTTGTAATAAATATGTGTTGATTTTCTAAAATACTCTATTCAATCATATGCATTGGAACCATTGTTGATGGAAGTCCCCTAAATACATGCAGTTAATAGAGATGCTTTGAGGAAACGATTATAAAATTGGAAAACAAAGTGAACTGAAGTATTATATTTAAGATTAAAATAAACTCATTTTATAGCTCTTATATTTAAAATTAAAGGGAGTATTGTTTTTGTTAGAAACACTGGGGAGATGTTTATTTATAGGACTAGTTGAGGAAGTATACCCACACACCGTACCATACGGCCCAAGACCTTAAAACATCCCATTCCTTCAAATATAGGACCTCTCATTAACATTTTTAAGGAATCACACTCAGACATGATCATGATCCGCAACCTTAAAACTTTTAGGTCTAGGGATCAATTCACTAATCTAGTCTTGACCTTCTCAATGTCCTTCCAATGCAAGAATTTCCTACTCACATTTGTAGTTTAAAGTTTTCGATCTGACTAGTATATGATACTAGAGTGTGGTTTAGGCAAATATTTAATATTGTAAATAGGGATAATTACTTTAATATTCTTTCCCATTATAGAATAAGGAAATCCCGGTGGTTAGGATAAGTAGTTATTATTTCCTGATTTTCCTCCTATCTCTATGTGATTTGATAGGATTCTGTTCTTCTATTTTCCCTATAAATTCATGTACTCTCAGATGAAATAATATAAGATTTTCAGCTCCTGACTCACATGGTATCAGAGCAAGGTTCAAACCTCTGGAGATTCCAAAAACGGAACGCA
>JANTPZ010012564.1:0-10550 GCA_025593235.1 Vachellia pachyceras | reverse complement strand
GTGCGTGGCCTTCTTCTCCCCAGGCTACAGTGGGGCTCTGAAAAAGAAGCACCAGTGAGAGTATGGCCACTGAGTGGATTCTGCAAAACGAGATAGTGTCAAAATAGTAAATTAATAAAAATTTTAGAACTACTAAGAATGTATGTTGGTGCAAAATAATTAAAATATTCTCATTTGAAAGGATGAGAATTATGTGGTACGTAGCTATATCTCGGGTAGATTTTTGCAAGTTTGTGAGGTGGGAATCAATTAAAGAGACCTAATAAATGTTGAAGTGTTTTGGATGATGACCATGTTCTGTTTTTTGGTCAAAAAATGTTAGGCCTTGAGCTCAGAAATGGCAGCCGTCACTTTGACTGCTTCACTGTCCTTGATGGAGAAGGAAGAATCCAGATTAGGCAAAGCCTTTGACTATGGCTTACTTGGGATGGAGGCACATTGCCATTGGCTTCGTTTGAAAACCCGTTGAGAAAACGGACACAGATTCCTAGGTACTTTATGTGAGAGGAATTTTGTCTCGGCTTACGTGAGAATGGGTTTTGGGGGTCAAAACGGGGTTCCTAACGGAACCCCAAACGAAGCTATTATCAGTTTGAAATTTTTGTATTTATTTCTGAGTTTTTAAAACCTTCAAGAATCTCAACATCTAATTGTTACTCTTCCTTTTATTTATTTATTTATTTATTATAGCGAGTTACTTTCACTAACATTGAGGAAAGATAGCGAAACTTTGGCCCCAAAAAAAAATACAAAAGATGGGTAAACTATTG
The DNA here is from genome assembly GCA_025593235.1 of Vachellia pachyceras. Classification (NCBI taxonomy): domain Eukaryota; kingdom Viridiplantae; phylum Streptophyta; class Magnoliopsida; order Fabales; family Fabaceae; genus Vachellia; species Vachellia pachyceras. The sequence goes on along the minus strand of JANTPZ010012564.1, from coordinate 9,780 downwards.
CTACTTTTAGAGAGAGAGAGAAAGAAGCAATAAAAATGATTACGCCAAAGTTATACGTTCGGATATTTAAACTCATGTTAAATTTCAATTTAATTCTTATATTTATTAACTATATTTTTAACATTGTTTTATCGTGAGAGAATTGCATTTAGATCATGCGATAGCGAATTAATTACTCTAAAATTTTAAGATGTTGTTAATAATAAGTCAGGAAGCACCATTTACAGGTGAAGCAGTTACTATTAATAACATCTTAGAACATTAGAGTGATTAATTTGTAAAGCGGGACTTTAAAATAATTCTCGGTTTTGTTATTGAAAAATGCATACTTCATGAATTCATATAGTGATGCTACAACTGAATTCTATCATGTTAATTTAATTTAAAAATTATAAATTTAAAATATTTAAAATAAAATATAATGAAAATTAACTTCAACAATATAAAAAATAATATAAAAACAACAAAAATTTCCCCAACCTCACAAACATGATTGAAAAGAGTAGTAGGTTAGAAACCAACAAAAAAGGCGTAAACTTTTTGTATAATATGATCATTATCAACAAAATTTTTAAATTACTCTTATCCTTTTTATAAACAACATTTTCTCACATGCATACACCTGAAAAATTTAATGTGCATTTTAACTTTAATTTCAATTAATTATATGTCTCTCTCTCGTACATTTGTGTCACTTGTTATTTTTCATTACATTTCTCAAAATTCAACATCTTTATAACATTATTCATATTTAATATATATTATACTTCATGAAAATAAAGTCAACATAATAATAAATGAAGCGTAGAGTTGCAAATTGACATTCACATGAAAATATAAAGAATCAATTTATAAATAAAAATAAAAAAATTCCTCTATCTTTATCCTATAAGTAAGAGCGGAAAGGACTTGGAGGGAAGAATTAGATCTGTGTAACAAGAGCCCATTGGCGGGAAGAATAGCGGACTTGAACTTGAAGCAACATGTGATGGTATGATTGTGTTGAGTGCTGACCCCACATGTTGGTGGCCAACACACCACATGCCCAACATTTGGTTTCCAACACATCTCCCCCACACCACCCCTTTCTTATGCCCAATCTCCCTTCACATATCCTGTAATGGCCGCGTCGTGTGTTTGCAAAAATTGTTAGAAGAGCGATCGTTAGCGAGAATATATTTTGAAAAAAATGATTTTTTTGGTAGAATGTATTATGCGGATAAACCGTTAGTCAAAATGCAGTTACATTTGGATAAACCGTTGACCAAAATGCACTTTTGGTAGAATGCATACACGTTTAAATAAATGTTAGAAAAATTACTTTCGGATGACAATTACTTAAGGGCATGAAAATCACCCATACATATAATTATTTTATATTTTGTGATACAATTGGGGAAAAATAAAATGATAAAAAAGAATATATAAAAATATATTTATATTACATACAATTGAAAAGTACAATTGTCCAACTAGTAGGAATATTACATAATTAATCGAATATTACAAAATTCAGTCACTTATCGGATTCATATTTGTATGGATCAAGATATCCCATCAGTGTTAAATAGTCAGCACCAACTAAATAATATTTTACTAATTTAATATTAAATCATTTTGGCATGTCGTTTAATTTTTCTTTTAACTAGCAAAAACTATGAGATTTAATGTTATTAGTAATTTTAACATTAAAAAAAAAAGGACTAAAGGACATGTCAAAAGTCTACATATTTGGATGATGAGTTTTACGGGGAAGCGAAGAAGTGACGTGTTAGAGAGAGTTAATGATTGTGGGGGCAAAAAAGTGAGATAAACGTGTGTGAGTGCGGGGAAAACTCCGTTAAGCAAATAATGCATTCCATTGGATTCTTATCCAAACATACCTAGAATGCATTCTATGATTTGACCGTGATTTTTAAACAGGGTTTTATTTTAGAGAAATTTACTGTTTAGTTCCATATATTAAATATATTTATTAAATGATTCTAAATTTTAAAATATTTATCAAATGGTCTCATTGACAACACAGGCAGGGTTTGGTGCACTTGACAATACCATGCGCAGTTGTCAATGGGACCATTTGATAAATATTTTAAAATTTGGGACCATTTGATAAATAAGTCCCTTATTTGTGACTGAACAGTGAATTTCTCCTTATTTTATTTTCAGTGTGTGGAGAAAATATTTCATTTCGTTATATTTATAAATCACTTTATTAAATTTTTATTATTTGTCAGTAATTCTCTATTTACTAATAATATAACTTAACAAATTTTTTGACAAAAACAAAAAACAGTAATTTAAATTTTACCATGAGCAATTAAAAAGCAAAAAATAATTTATTATTTAAAGCTAGAAAATTAAATTTTAAATTTAAGAAAGTCGGAAAATATTAGATAAAAATAATATTGTCTCAGTAACAACCAACATAATTCCTCTTTCTTGGAAAAAAAACACAGGGAAAAAAACAAAAGGTAATGAATCATAATTCGTATTCATATTTGATTCCCATATATTTGCATGTGTTGTCAAGCAATAACTCAGAAAAAAAATATTTTTTATGTTTAGTTTATTTGCGCAATGATATTTTTCGATATAATCCTATAACAAAAATAGTATATGGCTAAGGATTGTATACTTGTTATCTCATGTTAATAATTTTATATGGCTGTGATTTAATGGGAGGCAATCAAATAAACAAAAGTAAAGTCTGCACGAAAAGACAAACAATTTATAATTCAAAAAGTTCTTCTCCTTCATGATAAGAGACTCCCCAACTCACCCACACCACCCATATTATTATTATATTTATATATTATTATTAGCACACTAACAACCATACTTTTAAAATAATGTTTTCTTATTTCCATATATAATGTTCTTACTTGACTTAAAATGTATGACCTGTTCTGCATTATTAAAATGTGTTTTTATATTGGCTAGCACTGATATCTAAATGTTCAATAAACTTCTATTGAGATTAGAGAAAATGTTGTTTTCACCGAATTAAATATATATAAACCCGCAGACCAAAGTAATTAAATCATTTATATATTGATCGTGTTATAAATTAAGTAGGTACTAACAAATTTTCCTTTTTACTAATAATATATCTATCATTTTAATGGAAACAATCATACCAAAGCACATTAAATATGAATATATTTTTAATAAAAGAAATTTTTATCTATCAAGGAAGTTACCATGTTTATTAGACTCTATTCTCGTTAGGTGATGATAATTTAATTGAAATGTATCATAAAAGGGATTATTTCAAGTTCCAAAATTTATCAATACACAAGTTTTTTAACACGCATCATAACCCTATTTGGTATAGATATAAGGAAGGAAAACTTTTTAATTTATAAAAAGTAAAGTATACACCGTATTTGTTACGCTAAAGTATCATTATTCAACATCATCATTGTTACTTTTTTCATAAAAAGCTAAAAAAATAATTACGATTGATAAAATTACTTTTTATTTCATCCCATATTCTACTTTTTAAACATGTGTCTATATATGATACATTTGCAATTTTGTAACAGTCATTATTTTCATACCATTTTTGACAATAAAGACAGACAAGAAGATTGTTTCGAAAAATTGAGTCATGGTTTTTTGAAAAAATAATTTGATTTTCTGAATCCTTGTGAAAAATTGAATTACAAATGTTGTTTTCATGAAATTTTGACATAGTAAAAAATTATCTCTCTAACCCTAAATTAACCCTAAAAATGGGACATTTCTGATTATAAACTGATGAATTATTATAAATAAATTTAATTTATGAATTCTCATGAAAAATTGTTGAAAGAATTTGGAAGTTCATTTTTTATTAGTTTGAGGGATTATGTTATAAGTAAATCAAAAGTTTGAGACTAAATGTTACTTTTTTCTAAAAGAATTGGTTAAAAAGTTAAGTGGAGGATGAAATTGCACCAAATTAAAAGGTTAAGGGATATAAATGCATCAAAAAAATATTAGGGTGTATCTGAGAAATAAGATTATATATTATATTTGATACTATACCCTTTTAAGTTTTAACAATGACAAGGTGTAGGATAAAAAAAGAGAAAAAATAATTAAAAATTTTGACCCCACTTCTCTCTTTTTTTTTAAATCTAACTCAAAAATTTTCTCTCTTTACTCACTTTTCCTTTCCTCACCTTGAACCAAACAAACCCTTATGCTCTATTTGGTTACATGGAACTAGGGGGTCGGAAGTGGAATTGGGGATAGAACCCAAAAATTAGTCTGTTTGGTATTATGAAAGTGGATTCCATGGAACCCAAAAAGGTTAGAACTGGGTTCCAACCTCCCCCAATGGGAACCCAGTTCCAATTCCATGGAAACGTGCTTTTTACCATTTTGCACTTCCCCCTCCCCATCTGCTTTTCGATGGGGCATGATGGTGGTCGACAGAGGTGGAGGTCTTGCGATGGCTTGCGACGGAGGTCGACGGAGGTGGAGGTCTTGGGATGGCTTGCCATGGAGGTCGATTGCGACAGAGGTGGGGGTCTTGCTAGAGCTAGATCCGACCTTCTCGATCTCCTTCACCACATTCATGCTCTCCACGACTTGGCCGAACACCACATGCTTGCCGTCTAGCCACTCAATCTTGGCCGTGCATATGAAGAACTGGGATCTGTTGGTTCCAAGGCCAGCATTCGCCATGGAAAGGACACCAGGACATGTTTCCCTCTTATGACAGAGGTGAACGACGAGATCTGTTTATCTCTACGATGGTTGATCTTGTTCGTGGATAGCTCGAGATCTAGACTTCCATGGTTGAGCGTGGTGGAGGCGACGAGGTTGACGGTGGTGGTGGCTGGAGGCAGCGAGGTTGACGACAGTGGAGGCGACGAGGTGAATTTTTTGTGTGTGGAGGGTATATTAGTCTTTTTACATAAAATATTACCCCACTTCTTCCAGCATACCAAACATATTTTTAATCTCATTTCCACTTCCAGTTCCATTTCCAATTCCACTTCCACTTCCAATTCTATCAAAATCAGTTCCACGTATCAAACGGAGCATTAGAATATTAACCCACATGCATAAGGTCTACTGATTTAACATTATAAATATGAGTTGAAATAAAGTTATAAAACTTATCTCATACCTTTGCTTCATAAATTGTAAATATGTTAAAAAGGTAATTTTTACGATTTTCAGCGCCAAATGCAAATACATGCTTGGTGCTCTCATCGTTGTTGTTTAACATCTGCATTGATAGGTAGTTTAATACAAAATGTCATTTAGTTTTATGCTAAATAAATTATAAAAATATAAATATATTTGCTTTTCTTCCTTGCATTTCTTTTATTATCCCCAGCTAACCAAGACACTCAACTAAAAACGTATGAAAATTCCTTTCTCCGACCACGACCACCCAAAACTTAAAAGAAATGGGTATTTTCCGACCATACCAATTATCTGTCACCACGTGTCACAATCCCAGTAAGTGCTGAGTCAGTATTTTCTAACCACCACGAATTCCCGATGAGAGCACCTTCACTGTGGGCTGCGGCCTGCGGCCTGTGGGGCTCATCTCCCACTGTCCACCGTACTATAAAAATTTACCAATTCATCCGCCCAACCAATCAATGCCCTCCACGTGTGTATCCCACTTCCCCACCTTCCTTCCCCGTTGTTATTTATCCCCACTTCCGTTCCATCGTTATACCTCTCCTGCTTCTGTTCTGCTTCCCCTTTCATTCAATCCCTCTCCAATTTTTTTCCTTCGGAAGCAGCAACCATGGAAGTTCCTGTAATTCACAGAATCAACGATTTCCAGATTGCTTCTTCGTCTCTCGCAGGTATTCAATCTGTTTCTGTAGCCTACAATTTCTGTAAATGGAGTGCGGTGATTCTCGCTCTCGTCGCTGCCTTCGGTAGCATCGTCAACAGAATCAAGATTCTCATCCTCAGATTGCACCACAAGACTCATTCTCTTGCCTCCAGTGATCTTCTCAGCGATCTCGACCTCGATGATTATAGTAGTTGCTCCGACGGCGAGGACGGAAGCTGCTCGTCGCCGTCGAATGTATCATCGGAGTACGAAGAAGATGGAGATAGGCAAGCTGAGTCCTTGGGATCTTTCCAATGGTGGCGCGTGGATGAAGATTTCCTGGTCAGAGGCTCCGGTCATCAGCTTGATGATCAGTTGCAGAGTGGTAAAGTGAGGCATCGACGACGCTGTAGCATAGGAGATATTTTTTCGCTATCCGAGATCGCGAGCAGCAAGAGCGTGGTGAAGCTATGGGATAGCATTGGATTTGGGCTGGGATTAGACTTCGACGATTGTGAACAATCTTGCTCCGCTGCCGCCGTCCCTGGAGCGTTGGTATCCAGCGAAGAAACATCCGTCCCGAAACAGTCTAGTTTGTCTCCGGCTGTTGTCGTTTCGGCCGGAGAAAGCGCATTGGGAAATTTGGCAGTGACGATTTGGGACTCCCGCCTCCGGCGCCGGACGCCAGCTGTGATTGCGGAGTGGGAGCCTAACGAGGGAAGGGTCGTAGGCGTAGGATCTGGAGGGGTCGAGAAGCTGTACGTTAAAGATGACGTCCGTCATGGTGTCAGGGTAGGCGACATGAGAAAAGTTACGTCGCCGTTAGGCAATGTAACGGAATCTGACTGGGGTACGTGGTGGGATGAGGACGCTGTCATTGTTTCCGGCGGGTCTGACGAGTCATTTTTGCGGCGAAAGTAAAATGGCCGTAAACTGAGTCTCTGTGCATTATATATTTAATGGGAGGCGATAAATATTTTAAATAAATTTAATTTGTATAGTCAATTCAAATAGTTGAATGGTTTTAAAATTAATTCTACATGATTATATTATAAAAATAATCGGTGACAGGAAAAATAAAAAAAATTGAACATACAAATATCCTATGACTGGCCAAGTCTGAGGAGGTGAAATTTCTTTAAAAAAAATTATGAATCCTCCCTTTCATGGAAATTTTAACGCACATTTTAACATTAAAAAATTCTTAAGGAAATGTGTTTGTGACTGTTGAATTATAGGCCCTGGCTACATAGTCCAATAACTTCCAAGTTTAAACATGCATGATTTTCCTGCATCTCTCATCTCCTTGACTATAATATAGCGTACAATAAATTGCAACTCGCATGAAAACTATTATATAATGGGGATTGATACGGTGATTTGCAATTTTTTTTAAGTGTATGCATCAAACATTGCCAAATATTAAATGTAAATACATATTTCAGTAGGGCATACTTGGGCAGGGCTAGACAGGGTGAGCCCTGTGCCCCAATGCCTAGCTCGAAGAATGAACTGGCTGCATTTTGCAGCCCATTATCACCCTAGCTAGTAGAAGTCCTACCAATTTCATGTTACCAATGGGCGTTTGGTAGAGTTGGCAAGGGCTACTACCAGTATTCCTCAGGGCGAAGGTTCAAATCCTGGGGAGCGACAGCTGTGATAATTAACACAACCTCAAAGAGGTTATCCCATCGGTACCTCGCTACCACTGTAAGGTCTCATTGCGGGGGTCCAGATTAGTCTGGGGCAAACAATGAACCCAGGATACTGGATTGTTTATACCAAAAAAAAAATTTCATGCTAGGAAAAGGCGGGCTTCCTTGCCAAGGTGATATTGCGAAGAACTACTTTTTTTGAGTGAGGCTAGGCAATTTTTGCCGAGCTCAGGCGGGCATATCGGGCTCATGAGCACCATGCACCCCTATATCGATAATTTAGTAGGATTTGAAAATTTGGTTTTTTATGTTTTGAGGAACTAGCTCATTTAGCTAGTCTCATCCCACTATTTTCTGTTATAGTATAGGTACTCTCTTATTGAAGACAATCATGTTCAAGGCACTATCACATATTAAATGTAGACATGTATGCCAACGGAAATTCAAACTTTATTTCGACACTCTGAGGGATTATCCTCTTCAAGTATTGATTTACACATTTTTGCTTATGTGCATTGGATATAATTTGAGCTATTTTGGACTATGGGTATGAGATGAAATAGGCCCATTTTACTGACAAGCAAAAGGGCTAGCCTAGATGGACCCGTTTCGAAACGGGTCATTTTAAACTGCTTAGCCCACTCTTTTCCGGCGAGTAACTGCTTGCGGTTGGCACTTGGCAAGATGGTGTCATGGTGGTCAGGATTCGATTCAAGGATGTCAAAGCTGGGCTAAGGCAAAAAGGAATGGATGCAATTCAATCCTTTTCCTTTTCTTTTCATAGGCTATAATCAAGATTTTTTAATAGAAATCATCCCTTGCTGCAAAATTTAGGACTCAATCAGGTCCATGTTAAAATTAATCATCCAAAAATAACTCTCATTAATCCATTACTAGAAAATCACATATTAACGAAAAAAATTAGTGATGGCTTTGATATTCCTCTTTAAATAATCCAATTAGTAAAGAATTTAGTGGAATTATTAAATTCCTCTATAATTTATAAATTAACGAGAAAAATTAGCGATGATTTAGATATTTATATTTAAATTGTCCAATTAGCGATGAATATTAAATTCTTTTTCTAATTTTCTAAATTAGGAAGGAAAATTAATGAAGACATGTAGATTCATCTCTAAATTTCTCAATTAACAAAGAATTTAGTTAAGAATATTAAATTCATCTATAATTCTACTCTACCCGATGCTAGTTTCTCACTGCCACAATGTAGAATCCTCGCTCCGATTCTCCTTGACGGCGAATACACGATATAAAGCAATGCATATATCTATATCTGTTTATTTGCTTCATAACTTGTTCCCATTTCATCTCACTTTCGTCTTGCCGTGTGCTACTGATGCAGACTTGCTGATTATTTCTAAACTTGGGGATTTTTAAAATTTCAAAAAGTCATCGCTAATTCAGCAACGGAATTTTCCACCACTAACGAACCTCCAATCACTGAATTTTAGAGATGGAAGCTTTTCGTTGCTATCTCCGTTTTAGCAACTGAAAAGATTCATTTAATGACAAATTTTTTTGTGCTAAATTGTGTTTTTCTGTTAGTGAAATTATTAATAAGGTTGTATGACACAATTACTAACGATTTAGAAATTGAGTCAAATTATATATTAAAAAATGAAAACTAAAGGCAAAACCTGGGCTTGAAGCAAGCACGCAAGCTGCTTCAAACTGAGGGTAGAACCCATGAAAAGACATGTTAATTCTCTTCTTTAGCTTCCACTATCTCAACTTCTTTGGCCCCCTCCTTCTTCACGAACTCTGCATATATTTCTTTCTCCCCTTTCCTCCATGAAATCTTCTTCCTTGGACCACTCATCTTCACTCACCTCAGCTTTCTCAAAATTGCATCCATGGTAGTCTTCTGGTATACTTGGCCTCCAAATTAAGTAAGTCATTCGATTTCACTCTTTCTCCGCCTTCTCTCTCCCTCTCTCCGTCCTCTTCTCGCTTCACAGACACAACCGGAGAGAAACAACCGAGAAAGATCTGCCTGCTGAACCCAAGGCTCAGAGCCGGCTTGATCGTGAAGCCATTCGAGCGAGCTGTGGCAATCTTCGTAAGCCTCAGGAAACCCATGTTCAAGATCCAAACGGTTATAATTCGACGGAGAGAACGATGGATTGAGAGGCGGCTGAGAAGTTGGATGGGAACTGGTGTTAGCCAAGCCAGGTGGTAGAGCCGATGCAGAAACCGCAGCCATGGAAGTAAACCAAGACAATTAGACAAACGTGAGGAGAAATGAGAGTAGGCACTGTACACAGAGGAAGAGGAGAGTAGGGATCCAGTTTCGGTGCATTTCGGTGGAAT
>JANTPZ010012557.1:0-10907 GCA_025593235.1 Vachellia pachyceras | reverse complement strand
CATAATAATGCTCATTTGGATTGCTGCAAATTTTTATGTTAACTCTTGGAAGTTTCTTTCCAAATTCAACTTATTGAATGCACCAGGCTAGTTTGTTTTCTGTGCCTTTTTCAAGTCTTCTGCAGTTAGTTTCATATTTTCTTTTTATTTTTCATACAATCTAATCCCATGCTAAAGACTGCCTGGAAAATACTATTGGATGTATAATAAAATAGCAAAAATTTTAATTGCTAGCTTTGTTTTGTTGAAGACATTTGTTAGACTTTTTCTGTACCACCTTTTTTCTCCTGTTTCATTTAAAGTTTTGTTGAAAATATTTGCTAGACCTTGTTATGCACCGCATTTTTTGTTTTGTTGCATTTAATGAAGTTTGTACTCCCATGCAGAGACAAGGTTGTTGACTTCCACTGGAACGCATATGATCCATGGACAATTGTCAGTGTGTCTGACGACTGTGATAGTACTGGTGGAGGTGGAACGTTGCAGGTATGAATTCTTGCGTCGCCCGTCAATGAAGTTTGGAAACCATCATTTTCTTTTTAATCATATAATTGAACAAGCAATTCGCAGGAAGTTTCTAAGATCAACTACGTTCGTTCCATGTTCATCTGTGGTCACGTAATATGTTGAGCTGTTGTGGAATTCTGTTACATGCTCTAACATTCTGTTCTAGGGTTAAGCATTGAGATAAATTAGAATGCTTTCTGCTGGTATATGATATCAGAAAATGTAGAAAGTAAAAAATGTCCTCCCTTGATAATTTCTGTGTAACCTGTGGATCTCTGAATCTTACGAGAGTAAGTTACTTCATGGGTTTAAATTTATGTGAAATATTGAATGATTTGTGCAGATATGGCGCATGAGCGACTTGATTTACCGACCAGAAGAGGAGGTTTTGGCAGAGCTTGAGAAATTTAAGGCACATGTTGTGGAATGTGCCTCCAAGTCTGAAAAATGATATACACATGTTAGGCAGTGAGTTGTTACTTTCTGACTTGTCTATGGGTCCGAATGTGTCATCATTTGCAGCAGCTATTGTAATTCATGTTCATCTATTACTATATTCGTTGTGATGTTTCTTTGGTTCTAGAGAACACCCGAACAGAAAACCCTAGTGGGGAAATGTTAGGCTGGAACGTAGAACTATGAGGAGGGATTTCATAGGGTTTAAATGATTCATTTGGATGATCATTTTGGAAATTACGAACCCTTGGCTTATTTATCCTTGTGGCTGGTAAATACTACATGCGGTCTTCACTTTTTTATGAGATTAAAAAAGTTAAATAATACATTAATTTAAAGTATTTATATTATTTTTCTCTGAATTAATTTATATGACTTATAAACTGTGATAATATAATGAAGTGCATATATAAATGCTTTTAAGATTGTATTTGGCCATTTTAATCTCTCACTGACCTTGTTAGTAAGGAATAGAGTTAGAAATATTTTGTTGGGATTACAAAGTCAAGAACAAAGTTTGAGAACTTGAAGAAAACAAACCTACTAAAAAAGGAAACATAGACTAACTAGGAAATTAATCAGAGTCTGTCTTTCAGAATTTGGAGGTTCCTGCAAGATCAGATCATTGCCGACTGCATGGGCTTTTCGAGCAAGGGAATTAATTGCAGTGCAGTGCTTTATTTTCTTTTGATGCAAGCAGTGCTTCTCTATGTGAGCGAACAATCTTAAGATTTCATTCAGGTCAATTTGCACAATCGCTAGCTCAATTTGCGAAGGATAGTAAATAAATTGGTCAGGTCATAGTCCCTTTGAACCTTGAATATAACAAATTTTATTCTGTCAGATGGGGTTGACTATACGGGTTGTGTGAGTTAGTGTGCTATATGAACGATCAATAAATTGTTAAATAAAAGGTTTTGCTTTATAACTTTATTTATATTATGGATAAATTGTTAATCCGAAGGTTTTGATTAATAACTTCATTGTTTTTTTTTCTCCGCCTCATTGTAAAGGCATTTCAACCTTGAATGGAGGGAGGGAAGCAAATTTTTTTTTTTACCAAACATAGGTGTCTCTCTATTAGAGGTAATTATATATGAAGCAATATCAAAAATGAAATATGAATATATTTTTTACTAAGTATTTAAATGATTGTAAATGATTAGGAAAGATCCAACATGTGAAGGAAAGGGACTTGTTGGCTCTGATATTTGGGTTATTGGGACAATGATGGGGTGGTGGTGTTGGCAGGCAGGCATGCATGCATGCTTTTGAAGATGATAATGGTAAGTAATGTTGGCAATGAAGATGCTGGTAATGGTGATAGTGACCAGAAGGCAAAAAAAAGGTAATGATAACAAAATAATAAAAAAAATAATGGCTCTGATATTTGTGGGTATGGCAGTAATGTTGCACGATATCAGAAGATCAATTCCCGTTGTATGAATTGTGAAAAAGATCTCCTTTTTCTTTCTAAAATAAATGTTATACTCCTTCACATGTTTAAATTTTGTTAAGAGATCGGTTGCAAGTAATGATAATCTCAATTATAAATAGTACCCTTTCAGAAATTTTTAAAATTGGAATCATCATTTTGTTATTTCCTATTTTCCAAATTCCTTACCTATCATTTTTCTTTAACTTTATAAACGGTTCATGCTTTAATAGTAGTAGTAGTAAATTAACAATTCTAGTGAAATATATCAAGATTAAGTTTGATTCCGATTGGTGGGGGTTCGAACCTCACCCTACCACTTGAATGAGATATTTTTTGGAGCTCTGATGGGTCCCATTGCCGTCGGAGCTCCAGCTGGCAGCTACCGGCCACCGATGACGGTGTTGAAGGTTTCTTGCTTATAAAAAATTGTTCAGGTGCATTTTTGTCATTTCATTATAAACAGTACTCATCTTAGGATTTTCAAAATTGAAGTCACCATTCTGTCATTTCCTATTTTCGAAATTCTTTATTTGTCATTTTCCATAAAGTTAATGTTTTTAAATAAAGAATTTAGATGAATTGAATCATGTTAGCTCAACAAAACTAACACATGCCTAAGGTTTGGAGAGTTTATAGAGATACTTCTTGATCGCTTACTAACAAAATCTTGATATTGACAATAGAATTTAAACTCAAGAATCATGGTATATGATTAAATTTCTTACCGGTTAGATTAACCTTTATTGGCAATTATAAAGTTAATTAGAGTATAACAGTTAACCAAGAATAGTTTAATTGGTAAGAAATTGGTTTATAACTCATATCACTGTCAATGTAAGAAACTTATTGATAGAAATCTATAAATATCTTTTATAAGTATTCTCCACATACATTAATCATGATAAGATCCGAAACTGAACACATAAAAAAGGCATAACAGTCAAATAAATTAATAAAATGTACTAAAATAGGAAAAAGGTAGATTAATAATAATAAAATTAGGAAAAGGCAAGGCAGCAAATACAATAAACGTGACGCCGCACGTCCAGTAACGGTCCAGTCCAAGTCACTTTCTTTTCTGAACTCTGCAAATGCCCATTGCGTACGCTCTTCTCTCTCCCGCCAATTTTCGGTCTCCAGGATCTTCCGCGACGCGACGCCACGTCAGCCCATCCTACTGCCACCATCGATCTTTTCAAATCTCTCATCGTTTCGCTTATCTTCTTCCTTCTCCCTCCTTCCTTCCCCCCTCCCCCCTTTGTGTGGGTACCTTCCAGATCCTTCCCTTCCTTCTTCCTCTTCAAATCCTTGTCTCCTTCCCCCTTCCTTCCTCAACCTCACTTCTAAACCCTAACGCACTCTACATCCCTTCCTGTTCTCCATTCTCTTTCTCATTTTGACCTATGGAAGCCCACTCCCACGCTGAGGTCGCCGCCGTTGAGGGCTTTTCGGGTGATAACGGCGCCGTCGCCGGCGACGTTTTTGCGTGGTTTTTGATGGACGACGATGGGTCCGGTGGAGAGCTTCTGAATCTGTTGGATGAAGTGAAAGACGGGGTGGTGGGACCGGCGGCGAATACAGTGGGTAGAGTGAGGTTCATCGATGACCCGTACTCTTCGCTTTTGGTTTTTCAATCCTCTTCGTCGTACATCACGATAAACGGCAATGAGGAGAGCTGTGGGTCGTCGTTCTCTGATTCGTGCACGTCCGTGATGGCCAGCGTCGATACGAACGGGTTGAGGAGGAAGCTGGCGGGTTGTTCGGTGGAAGCGCTGGGCAAGGAGGGAAGCGCGTCGAGTTCGCGCAGTGCCACTACGCGTGAGGATGGTTCGGTTATCGTGAGTTATGATTTTGATTGCGAGTGGGATGATGAAGTTCTGGCGAGATTCCTCAGGGGAGAAGAAGGCGTTTCCTCAGAAAACCACTGAAAATACAACCGAGGTTTTGTCGCCTTCCCCCTCCTCCTCTCGATCTTCTCATTTTCATTTTGTTGCATATCAGTTTTTTGAATCCTCAAAAGGGAAAATGGGAATTAGGAAATAGGAAAATATGGTGGTGGTGGTGGGTGTGCATTCTGCGAAGAAGGGAGTGAAGTGCGAGGGTTTTTGTTTTGACACTGTGAATAGAATATACAGAGAGGAAAAAACAATGGAAGGAAGTAAATCTGCTTGCCTTGTTTTGGAAATTGCGTTTTCCTGGTTTTTCACATCTCTTCTCTTTCCTTTACATTATTCACTCTCTCCATTCAATGTTCAACTTTCTAGCTAAGAAAATCAGCAATCAAAAAACGAGATAAGCAAATCAGAAGTAACTTGTTGGATCTGAGCTTGCCAAAGAGTGTTGTCCATTATTTTCACTTTTTTTCCATTCAAATCATGCGATCTTTTGAGGATTGATTCAGAGTTTTGAAACCCACTTGTACATTACATGCTATGATTCCGGGGATATGATTTTCCAGTGATTTTGGTTCTGGGTGGAGATCAACTTTCTATGAATTTTAACATCACATTAGTGGCATTGACTATTTTAAAGTACTTCTTTTTATGTGTTTTTATCACCAATGAATAGAGAATATTTTAGAATATTGAATATATTAAACATTAGAAATATTTAGTTAAATATCAATAAATCATTGGTTGATATTGATCTTTCCTTTTTCAATGATATTTATAATTTACTTTAATCTTTTTATATATATATATATATATGTAAATGGGACGCTTTAAAAGTGTGGATGGATATAAAAATAAATATATAAAAAAAATTTTATCTCAATTTATGTGACGAAAACGGAACCCAAATGCGAACACACAGGCAGTAGGAAGAATGTGTAGTAATGCTGTATTAACGGTGTCTAAATATCTTATGCTTGAATTGCCAACGTACAAATGTGTCTGTCACTGTTTTTATTGATTTGATTTTGATTGATTGATGATTTATTATTTGAAATATTCAATATTTTCTAAAGGCTTCAAAATTCAGATAATGTGTCTTGTCGCAGAGGATGCGTGTGAGCATAATTTGTGCACTTGTATACCAGGAGTTTACATGTTCAGATGTTTTTCAAAATGCTGTTTGTAGATTTTGAGATTTTTTTTGTTTTAGGTTACATGTCGTAAGTCAATACAAAAGGCATCTCAATATCCGTAAAAGTATTTCAAAATCCATAATATCATTTCTCTCAATGATTCCCAAACACAATTGCATATACAACAACTAAGAATGTCAAATCCTAATATTAAAGGTTAATATAATTTTTAATCTTTTAAATCTATTTTCATTTTGGTTTTAATCGAAGATTTTTTTTGATTTCCCATCCGGTATCTAGAGCTTCGCCCCGATTAATTCGGACCCGACCCGTGTCGCGCACCTGGAAATGGTGGGTGAGTCTTCTAACGGTGGCTACTGCATACATAAAGATTCAAACTCGAAACTTTGTTTAAGTTGGAACAAACCGTTTACAATTTGATCCAACCAACCGTTGGTGGTTTTGATCGAAGTTAAAACCAGTGACTGAGGGACTAAATGTGGACAGTTCTCATAACATAAATTCAAATCTTAGTCCGTTTACAGGAGACTAATCAATCCGATTAATTTATACAAAATTAGTATTTGCAATCTACGGACCTAAAAAAAAATTCAAATGAAGGGAAACGACTATGAAGTGGAGAAACTCAAAATGATTTTGGGCTAGGCCTTGTATTCTCAAGTACTGGGCATCAGTAGGGCCCAATGTAGTGGTTTTCTATCATTCTCTACAGTTTAGACTTGGGCTCCCTCAAGACTAAACTCTAAAGAAAACCATAATTTTGATTTTTTTTTAAAAATTTAGAGTTTTAAATTTACAATTGATTTTGACATGTTCGGTTACTTTCCGAAAAAGAAAACCATAATTTTGATTTATTTTTTTAAATAATTGATTCTAAAGTGAATCCAAACATTAGTCTCCTTATAACGTCCCAAAATGTCATACACCTAATTTCATTTTATATAATTAATTCCGATATTCATATGAAAGAAAAGTTTCGGAATCACAGATTTTAAAAAAAAATTAAAAGAAGAATTATAAAATATTATTTATTGTGATTTGGTCCCATTTTTTAAACTGCGAGATCCGCTGGATGATCGAAACCGTTGACTTGTCACGTGATGGGGCCCTCTCTCACTCAATTCACATGTGCGTTTGGTGCAAAGGATTAATCAAACTTTTATTGCAACCTTTTTTTTTGTTTCTCCTTTTAAAGGTAGTTTTTATTTATTTTTTTAGTTTTCTTATTCACCCTACTCCTTCCAATTCTATCATATAATTTCAGTATCTTAGTTAGATTAATTTCGAATATCAAAAGTAGCACGTCTATTTTTTAATTTACAAGAAAAATAACTTTCCTACAAGTGAAAAGTATTAGTTATGTGACAGAATCAATTTTTAAAATATTTTCCATTACGGGGAAAACATTCCTTAATAAAATTATGAATTAAAGAATTAAAACAAAATGAATTTATAGTTACAATCATTAGATGATTACGTAAATGTACACTTTCATAAATAATATTTTCAAACAATTATTTTTATCTAAAAAAATATGGGAGATTTACTATTTGATTCCATATAGTGAAGATATTTAGCA
Source organism: Vachellia pachyceras (assembly GCA_025593235.1). Lineage (NCBI taxonomy): Eukaryota > Viridiplantae > Streptophyta > Magnoliopsida > Fabales > Fabaceae > Vachellia > Vachellia pachyceras. The sequence continues at coordinate 3,878 of JANTPZ010012557.1, read as the reverse complement.
AATGGTCCCAAAGTTTAAAATATTTAAAAAATGGTCCCATTGACAACATGAGGTGTTGTCAATGCAGCGCATGAGGTTGTCACTTGACAACCCCTGACAACACCATGTGCTGTATTGACAACACCCCGTGTTGTCAATGGGACCATTTTTTAAATATTTTAAACTTTGGGACCATTTGATAAATAAGTCCCTTATGTGGGATCAAACAGTAAATTTCCCAAAAAATATTGGCAATGTATGATTTATGATGTAATAAATATAATTCAAACCTTTTCTCTTCGTAAGTCGTGAATGTAGCTGGTTGAGACCAATAACAATCATGGGCTCATGGAATGGTGGAGGACTAGAATACTAAAATTCATGAATCTAACAATATTTAAATTTAATCCATCGTCCGTGGTTTAACTAGTCGAAAGGATTGGATTAGTACTCTCACCTAAAGGAAGAGGGTTCGATCATGGGAAGTGCCACCTTGTTGTGGCTTCAGTTACAGCGCTTGGAGAGGCATCACCATAGCTTAGTAAAGTTGAGTTTACTTACCTGTATTACTAGAACTAAATGGCTTGCTCCAGTGCCCGTAAAGACAAACCCCAGTGGATCGTGAGTTAGATGCCTTACCCTTAAATCGTGGGTGAACCCAACCCCTTTCCTAAAATTTTTATAACAAAAAACAATATTTAAATTTATAACCGGCCATAAAATCAAATGCTAAAAAATTACAAAAAAGGAAAAAGAAAAGAGAGAGAGAGTATTGGCCATTGGCAAATCAAGAGAAGGAGGCATGTCATCATTGAACTCACATGGAAGAAGTTTAGTTACATCTGAAATCTAAGTTGCATGATATGAAAATCTAGTTGCACATAACATGAAAATTCAGTTACATAATATAAAATGTCACTTATATAATTTAAAAAGTTTTATTTTATAATTAATTTGTTAGCGGTGAACTATCCCGAGTTCTGAAATATTAAAAAAAAGTTTTTTTTTGTGAATTATTTATTTACATTTCAAGTTGGTAGCAAATTAAAGTAGTAGCTGAGGCATGTATAGGGAGGTTGGTGAGAGATGAGTAAATGTTGAGTCAATTATGAGTGATTCATATCATATGCTTCTTTTATGTTTGTGGGGTTCAACGATATCAATGTCACCAAAATCGGACCATCAATTATCACATCTTCAACCACTGAACGTGTGTTTAGATTAATTTTTAGAGAATAATTTTTAAAAGAAATGATAAAAGTGATTATTTGTGTTAGATTAAAAAGCAATTTCCAAATATAAATCATGATTTTGAGAAGAAAAAAACGCAGTGATTTTTTCATAAGGTTATAGTCAAAATATATTGTAGAGAAAAAATGACTTCTTAATCCTTTGATCTTAATAATCTAATAATTAATTTAAGTTTGATCACAATAATTTTTAAGGTTGAAAAATATGAGGGATGGGAGTGAAACTATATAAAGTTATATATGAGATGAAAATAATTATTTGGAGGAAGTTGAAATATTAAAAATATTTTTTTAGTCTGATTTTAATTCTCCATTGTAATGTTTCTTAAAAAAGATGTGATAACTTTTTAACTCGTGTATGCAGGTGACCTCTTAATCCTTTGACCTTAATAATCTAATAATTAATCTAACCTAATAATAATAATACAGTGTAATAAGAAATCTAACTTAATAATAATAATAAACATTTTTGTTGTACCAAAAAAGGTGAAAAAAAATTTTGGGGTGCTTTTGTCATTGTATTTTTTATTCTTGTGCCAGAAAGGGAATTTTTTTTGTCCTATATTAAGTTCCCAACAAAGCTGAGATGTACTGGAGTCTTTGAATAATTCAAAATTAAAAATTGTAGATAATTTATAATAATTTTAGAAACAATAAATAATCCTAATTTCCCTACCTCAACTAGTTTAGTCTTCACGCAAAGCATAAAAGTACAATAATCAAAAATAGAAAAAGGGACATGAAGATTTTGACTTTTGCAATTTATATTCCCTAATAAAATGTGCAAACTGCAAGCTTTGTTACTCAATTTATAATTAAGTCAAAAAAACAACATATGGCCTTGTATACATAAAACATAATCATTTGGATAAAAAGAAGGTTTCCTTACTATAATAAAAGGATTAATTGGTAAATTAGAATTAATTACATTGCACAGCTTCTAACATTCTTAATGTTTAAAGGGGCCATCAGGGGCGGACATACTTGTATTTCAACGGGTTCAGCCGCTCTAGAGAGACGTAAGAAATGAAACCATTAGAAAATCTGACAACAAATGAGTATCATATAATAACATGTTCGCGCTGCTACTTGTTATTGAGATTTTTTATTTACGTTTTATTTCTTGGAATTTTATGATAATCCTCAGTGATTTTTTAATGGTTAATATAATCTTCAATATCTAAAGTTTATCTTCATCGATTTTAGTCGTCAAGTTTCATTCTTCTAGAATATCCGTTGCTGTAATTCAATAAAAAATTAGACCTTTTCTATTTTGAGAGATCAACATACCTTGATTTAAAACTTAAGGGATAAAATTAAAATAATAGTAAATTATTTGGTTTGTTTGGAATAACGTTTCCAAAAGCCAAACGCACGTTCAACAATATTTTTTCGCAAAACGAGATAATCTCATCCATATATTTACTTCGATTTACATAAAAGCACTTCTCTACCGCGTCCCTAAATAGACCCATTTTCTTCTTATTGGTGATGTTCATAGTTAGCTTATGGCTTATGATGCTCATGTTGGGCGGCACTTCTATATTTTCCAATTTCCTTCTCATTTTATCTCGTCAAAGCATGTTTTTAAAATTCATTTCTCATTTTTATATTCCCACTTCCTTAGAATCTGTCCTGCTTATCAAACACAACCTTAACGACCATGTATCCATGATATAACAATAATTTTTTTTAATAAACTTTGACCAACTTGATCTAAATTATATGAACCATTTCTTTAATAAAAAGATTATGAAATCACTTTAAAATTTAAAGCAACGTAATCATTAGAGAACTTTAATAGCAGGTAAATATCATAAACTTGTTGTTTTACTTGTAACTGTAGACTGTAAGCTACTCATTTGTTATGCCCGGGGGCTTGAAGAAATTTATCTATAAATAATTACAGAGATTTACTTTATATATTGATGTCTTGAAATATACGGTAAATCTGAAGTAAATGTCTGAAGTAAATCGCGTTAAATTAAAATGGTTTATAACGGTAAGGGCCCGATGATTGACGATACGAAGGTTGAAGGAAAAGTAGAGCCCTGTCTTTATTAATGATCAACTGGGTAAACTTATAAATTTATGCACTGAGTTAAACTGTGTCCCTCTTGAATCATCGCTCACACAAACACACAATGAGTTATATTATATATATAAATCCATGGTCACTCCCTTAAATATCTCACCTTCACTGACCTTCCTTTCACTTTCAACCTCCCTGGTCTCTCTCTCTACATATCAGTATATCTCTCCCTGTCATCTCTGACAATAATTAATTAGCCATACCTTAGAGCTCGACAATGGTGGTGAAGAAGCCACGGATTGTGATTGTCGGAGCCGGAATGGCTGGTATCACGGCAGCCCACAAGCTGTACACCTCCTCCGGCTTCAAAGACTCTTTTGAGCTCTGCGTCGTCGAAGCCGGGACCAGAATCGGCGGCAGAATACGTACTTCGGAGTTCTGTGGCGACCGGATTGAGCTCGGTGCCACTTGGATCCACGGAATCGTGAGCAGCCCAATCCACAAAATCGCCCAAGAAAGCCACTCTTTACTCTCCGATCAGCCGTGGGAGTGCATGGACGGCGGCTCCCCGGACACCATCACCATTGCGGAAGGCGGCTTCAAGCTCAGTCCGGCCA
>JANTPZ010012556.1:0-11712 GCA_025593235.1 Vachellia pachyceras | reverse complement strand
TGCTCGGGTTGTAAATGAAGCTGCTGAGGTTGTAAATGACAAACAACCTCAGCAGCCTTCATTTACAACCCGAGCAGCTATTCCTGAGACCATTTTGTAATTTTGTGAATGTTTGGGACCATTTTGTATTAAAGGCTAATATTTGGGACCATTTTGTATTTAATTGCCTTACTTGGAACCTGAGGGTAATTCTCCCATTTAATTAATTATAATATATATGATATGTTTTTTAAAATATTCTTGTCTATGATGGTTTTTGGTTTTGAAAGATTGTTACAAAAGAAAAACTCACTGTATTACGTACATGAACAAAATCAACTCTCTAATTAGATCATATGTTATTTAAAAGAAAGGAGGAGTATTACTTTGTGGCATTTTGTAATAAAATCAAATAAATTAATATGAGATAAATTTATTAAAAAGGAAGTAAAATAATACAGAAGTAAACAGCCTTCTTTACATGAAGAACTAAAGAATAACCAGATAAAACAATAAGTTAGTTGTCTAGAACATAATCAATTAAAATTTGGATCTCATTTGAAGAATTATCCTACACTTAGTCCCTAACTCTACCTTAAACAGAATTTTTTTCAATAAAAGAATACATATATTTAATAAAAAGACATAAATTTAAAGTAAGGAAAAGATAAATTTAGAGTTCAAAACAAAAAATACACATCCGGAACCATAATGTGGCAAACAAGACGACTAACACGAGCAAGGACTGAGGGCACCACATGCCTAGCATTACAATTTACAATACAAAGTATACATGCAAAAATATTAAATAACAAAGAATACAATATCTATTGAAAATCATAGAATAATGAACATGAAATTTTTTTATTAAATCCGGTCAAAATGCATAAATTTAAATTCAGAATTACATTTTTATCAAATTTCTAATAAAACCTATAGTCTTTACTAGGAATTTTTGAATATTGTTAAAAAGACAATAATACCTTTTATCATTAAAAACAAAAATGGAAGGTGTGTGTGTCAATTTTTTAATGACAAATTCCCAAAGAATTTTCAGCTTAATGCCAAAACCTATGCCTCCTTGAATTATTGGGATTTCAATTTTAAATTTTTGAATTGACTTTCAATAATATTAAGAGTATATTACGATAATTTATCTTTTAATCCTAACTTTTGAATTGCTATTTTGTTATGAACTTTTGCAAAAAAAAAAAATTCCTACAAAAAGTTTATTAAAAACTTTTGTTTTGAATGAAAAAATTATAAATTATCTTTTGAACTTTTTGCTATTTTGCTTTAATTTTTATCTATTTTATTCAATTTTTATTTATTTTTTATTTTAATATACAAGCGAAGAACAAATCATTTGAACATATTCGTAATTATTATGCCAAAGAAGAATTATCTTACTTGAATGCTTCCAAAGAAAAATAAAAAATAAAGGGAATGCATGAAGTAAGGGAGAAATGTTTTATGTACAAAATAGCGCATATAAAAAGTTTTAGGTCAAAAAAAAAGAGAAAAGAATAGGATATATTAGTAAAATCATAAAATTTAAAAACATTAAATAAGGCCTATAGGTCTTATTCGTGATTTGATAAAAGCATGTGTTTAAATTAAAATGTATGCATTTCGACTGAAATTATGTAGAATTCTCCCTATTTAAAAAAATAAGCAAATAAATTTATATTTATTTAAAGTTAAATTAGGGATTCAGGGCGTGTATATTTTTCTTTGGGTCAGAATAAACCAAAGAGCCAGAAATAATACAAATGTTTTAAAAAAAACTTTTGGCCAAAATGTTGGAAATGCTGCGAAAGTTGACAAACTGCATATTGGAAAAAAAAAGTCATCAACCTTTTTTGATATTTCAATTTTGGCACGGTCAACCTTTGTTAATTCAAACGTAACGTTTGGACAGTTTTGAGTTTTTGACCTCTTCTAGCCGATTTTCTTTTGGGGCCTTTCTTATATTTAAGGGAGAATGAAAAAGAAAAATATTATTAAAATGCAGAAAGTATAAATCAGGATTTTGAATTTGTATAATACTAAATCAGATTTATTGGATCAAAATGGGATTTTGAAATGTGATGTAAATACAATATTGTTCCTGATCATGAAATAGAAAATCTTTTTATTGTGACTTATCATTATCTATATTAGAGCTACAATTCCTTAATCTAAAATTGCAATCAAAATTCTTGAAAAGATCTCTCATTTCATTGCAAGTTTTAGGGTTCAAAAATTGAAATAACAAATTCTTTAATTGTACATTATCATTACGTATACTAAAGTTACAATTCCTTAAATTGAAGTTGTGATTGAAATTTCTGAAAGGAGATCCTCATTTCCTTGTAAGTTCTAGGGTTCAAAAATTTCCTTGCAGGCTCCTTTTAGAAATTTCGATTGCAACTTCAATTTAGGGAATTGTAATTATAATATAGGTAATAACAAGTTATCGTCAGGGAAATCATCAATTTATGGTAAGGATTAATATTGTTTTTTCCTCACATTTTTAATCTTTATTTGATCTAATGAGTTCGGTATGATGTGAGATTATGTAAATTCGTTATCTATTTGATATATCTTTTTATATTTCAATGGAATTTTTGTTCCATTCTACCCAAAAAAATTAAATTATTGACAAAAAGTGCAGGAATAGGAAATCAAATTGAACACCGGAACCACAGAAATTAAGATTACCTAACCTAACCTCCAAGCAACACATTTATTTTCTTAATAAAAAAGTTCACGAAATTCTGCTCAAGGTTTAAGGAGGTTTTAAGCGAAGAAGGGAGAGAGCAGGCGTCGGCAATTCCTCCTTCCATCACAAGAAAGCCCTAGCGACACAGCCACCGTGCGTCAACTCCTCCTCTTGCGGCTCTTTTCTCCGCCGTGATCCTCACCATCCTGTGAAATCTCCGATCTCTCTGAACTCTATGTCCACGCCTGATATTAAACCCTCAAATCCAGACTCCGATTCGCCCCCGAGTCAAATCCCAACACAGCAATCAGATTCCCCGGCTGGTACTAAGCCAGAAGATGCTCCATCAGATCAGCAGGAGCGGGAAGAGGAGGAGGAGGAGGGGGAGGGGGAGTGTGGGTTTTGCTTGTTCATGAAAGGAGGTGGATGCAGAGATAGCTTTATCGATTGGGAGAAGTGCATTGAGGAGGCAGAGAAGAACAAGGAGGATGTTGTGGACAAGTGCGTTGAGGTGACTGCGAAATTGAAGGTGTGTATGGAGGCTCATGCAGACTACTACGAGCCTATTTTGAGGGCAGAGAAGGCGGCTGAGAAACAGTTCGTCGATGAATTAGAAAAAGAAGCAGAGATGAAGCAGCAGAATGCAGATCGGAGTGCTTCCCAGTCAAAGGAGGCTTCTAAGGATTCTGGGAAGGAAGCGGCTTCTAATGATAAGTGAAAATGACTTGAGTCCATGCGAAACTCGCTATTTCTAGAATGGAAATAGCGTTTTTTTCTTTGTTTTCATCGTAGTTCATTCAACATAAATGATAGAGGAAAACGTTTTACATTCATTTTTCCCGGATTTGTTTCCGGACCAGAGGCTATTGAACATGATGAATTACGAGAGACTGAGAGAGAGAAAGAGAGGAAATAGTCTAATCTCATTTTTCTGTTCCCAATAATTGGAATGATTACTGTTACTTCAATTTATTATTCTTATTCCCCTCTTATATATATCGGTTCAATGTTTTCATATTTGTTTTTCCCTCCTTTGATTATTTGAGTAGCAAGAAATGCCTAGTCAAAGTCGAAGTTGTAGTTCTTTTACGGTCTGGTGGCTGATTTTATGTTGTTGCACAAAATGGTAATAATCGATGTTATGATTTATTTAGCTTGTGTTAGGAATTTGACATTGCTGTTCCTCTTGTTTGAACAACGATTTTATAATTTAGTGAGATTCCAATTCATAGTATTCAGCAATTTTATCTCGAGCTTATTTTCATTCTGTGCTGAACAGCTTCCTTCCTTCCTTCATTTCCTACACAAGAACATGAGCAACTTGACAAAGGAGCATTTTGAATCTTTCGATATTTATTTGATTCACTCTAGTAGAATAACGAAACGTCTTGTGTGTTTGCTGCATTATGTTTGGCAGAGTTTTGGGAGAACTGATAGAATTGTTGAGTTGTGGATAATAAGACTTGAATTCCAATGGATTAAGATTGCTTTGACTAATCTTACTATTTGCGCCTATGGTTTGTCTTGACATTTACAATACCGATGTTTGTTAAAAAGTAGACCAGATAATGGAGTTTATGATTTGTCTTGATGCTATTGCTATTGTGCTTCTGTGTAATCCTTATATATTTGTACTGTAAAACCTCGAGTTTAGACAGTTCTGTTGCTCTTTTATCTATTACATTTACATCTCATTAAAATGGATATACCCAAACAAGTCTGGGGCTTATTAGAAAATAAAGTCTTCATGCTCCCGCGTTTCTTTCATGCTTGAATTGGATGGGGGATTGGACTATTATTAAGTTCGTTACTGTGTTTTGACCAATGTGTTTGTGGTTGTTAACCTTTGATATCCTTCTAACCTACCAGGGGTGTGAAAAAGCTATACGGCCCTTCACAAAATTGAGTTCTTGCTATTCTATACTATTACTAACTGAAATCCACGCAACTGCTCTGAAGATACAATGTATTACGCAGAATAGTGATGGAGGCTTACTCCAGCTGTGTCCCTTGTGTTTACCAATGTATTAGCATTTGTCATTGCATGTTGATTACAGGTGAAATTCAAACCATGTGATCAGAAGCAACATGCTACAATGGCTTATATATATATATATATATATATATATATCACAATATTGGTGTCTTCCTTGCAAACAGCAGCTTGAATCTCAAGTGGGTTCTAGGAGGATACTTTTACGCTAGCAAAACTCCAATATGTGGGCAAGCAAGTTTTTTGTGTGCGCATGTTTTTCCCCTTTACTTTTGGGTAGGTTAGTCACTTTGTTAGCATTGACAAATATCTTCTGTAATGGAAAAGTTGCCATTTTTTTTAAACCCTTGATCATATATCATATTGCATTAGGGGAGTGGGTGATGATAAAAGGGAAGAATGGTAAACTCTTATGTCTATGATGTGATCTACAAGTCATATACTCCTATGATGATGTTCATTCGTGATTTTCAATATGTTTTACACATGTTAACAAATTTTTTAAATTACATTAATTTTACCTTAAAATTTCAACTTTATTTTTAAGTACATTATACCCAATGAGATAAAAAAAAGTACTTATATTTGAAATTGAGATCTGCACAAAGGGGGGGGGATAAAAGATACAGGAGGAATTGAGAATATCTTGAGAAGGGAAGATTCATTAATGCAGCATTTGAAAATGAGTGGATGGAGGAACCAAAGGCAAATACTATGATAGGTGTCACGTAAGATGATTAATTGGACCAATTATTGTTGCGGGTAGAATATACTTTTTTAACATTATTTATATTTACGAGGTAAATATGTAAAATGAGTTTTATCTTAGTTTACATAAATATATTTTTATAACATCATTTGCTTTTTACCTATATTATATTTAGTAGGACAAGGCCTATGTTGTGCATTTGTCCATTTGCAAAACCGGCTTCCCATATTCAACATGTAGATCTGTAGCCTTTGGAAAAATCTATTGTAAAATATCGCATTTTGGTAATTTTTAACGATAAAATTTAAAAAATATGACATGTATCATCAATTAGATTCTGTGGACCATGGATAAGTTTGAATTAGAGGAGAAAAACATGCTAGAGATGATTGCATCTTTTTTTATAGGCACATATATGTTAAAAAGAAATCTTATTTTAAATATTGTCAAATACTAAATTTATACTGATAATTTAGGCAGGGGTTGAGCTCACCCACAAGCCAAGGGCAGGGTAAAATCTCCATTCCTCTTAGATGATACCAATATCGGGCAAGGCGTCAATTACCCTCAGGCGTTAACCTAAGCACCCAGGAGCTAGGATGCCTCCCCAAACACCGCGGTGGGATCGAACCTCCTCCTATTTAATGAGAAAGCACAATTCTTACCACTAGACCCATGGACGATGGGTTTTATGCTGATAATTAAATCTTGTAACAAACGGTTATGAACCAATATGGGCCCTCCTCGTAAATGACTTGTGGGATGGAATAGAATAAGTGAGAAGTAGGCCCAAGCCCAAATAGTGAACAAATTCTCATACAAGCCCAATATTACTGCATCCGTCGCTTGCTCCAACACATTCTGCCTCCAGATTTTGCATTGTGCTTGTTTGGTAAAGTTTATATACTCCTTAAAAGTATGTTCAATAGTATTTTTCTGTAAAATAAGATAATCTTCTTCATATATTTACCTCAGTTTGTGTAAAAGTATTTCTCTACCGTGTTTCCAAACGGGTCAATTGTTTCATGGAAGCCAATCCTTGGACGATTTTGCCCTTATTAGATGTAGGGATGGTGAGGCGAGGGTCTGAGGCGGAGTAGCGGTGGAAACATGCGAGGTTAGGTCAGACTCTATTTTAACATGTTGTGACATGATACATGCCTCGATCTGAACCTGACCTGTACAAAAACATGTGTAAAGCCTATTTAAAAATATGAATTTTTAAAGTTAGTCTAATGAGCCACATGCTGAATTAAACAAATCAAAATTACATAAATCAATATAAATTATCCAATATAAAATAATAAAAATATAATATAAATTTATATACAGAATATAAATATAATTATATTTTAAATTATAATATAAGAATGACAAAATAAATATTATATATTGAATATAAATATCATTCAATTTTAAAATACTATAGAAAAGTGCCTGAACGTCAAAAAATTAATATGGAGTCCAATGGGTCCTGAGGGATATTATTTGTAAAAGCGAAAAGAACAAATTGCCCTATATTGAAAATTGGCTCTGGCGAACTCAAAAGTCTGTACTGACAACTGAAGTACCTTAAATGAAAACTTGAGCATCATCAATGACAAGTAACATATTACTGATGTGCAAAATACAAAGTATGAAAATTGAAAATCTACACTATGAATGAGTATGAACCTAAACTACCTAAGATGCAATCTAAAAGGCTCTTAACCACAATTAGCAGAAAAATGATATAATCTAACCATAAAAAATCATCAAAAGTGTTTCACTAATCATATTACAACATGACCACATCAATCTTACTCTTCAAAAGATTTTGGCTGCACATCATAAAAATTGGATTAACATATTAATCGACAATTTTAAAGATTTTGAGGAGTAATATTGCTCAGTCAGGTTTAAGGGGGTGCTCTACTAACTTGTCATTGTTGATGCTCAAATTGCCATTTAAGATGCTTCAATTGTTAATACAAATTAATGGTTTCTCCTTACATTTTACCAATTGTGTAATCCAAATAATTAAAATTATCAATTAATTTGTCAATATAGATTTATTGTTAGTTTTCAATACAGATTTTTGAGTTCGCTAGGGGTGAACTTTCAATGGAAGACAATTTGATCTTTTCACATTTACAAATAATATCTCTCATATCCTGTGAGACTCCACCTTAACTTCTTGATTTTTAAGGATTTTTTTATGGTATTTTCTACTCATTGAAACATGTGTGTAATTTCCCCTTTTTAATATGTAATCATGTCAGCCCAGCTTTATAAACAAAGTAGTGGTAAGGACAAAAATTTTTCTGAAAAGCTATTTTGGTTACAAAACTTTAGTTTGAAACCTAGGTTTTCTCTTTCCTACTTTTTTCCTTCTTTCTCTTTCCTCTTTCCTACTTTTTCTTTCTTCTCTTTCCTCTTTCCTACTTTTTCTTTCTTCTCTTTCCTATTTTCTACTTTTCATTATTTCTCTTTCCTCTTTCCTATCCACTTTTTTGCCTCGAAATCCATAAAAGCTAATAACTTTCCAAACATAAATTACTTTTCAAAAACTAGATTTTGCTCAGAATCTGTAAAAACTATTTTCTAAAATCTATTCTCCAAGTATTTGACCGTTCAAGAATCAAGAAATAATAGTAACTGCCCATGCAATTTTACAGAGAAAATAAAACAAGAATATGAAGATTGATGACTACGAGTAAAAATCTATCTATATTTATGCGTCGATGTTGGATCCAAATCACTCATCCTTGTCTTCAGCTTCGTCGTAGTTGAAAGGAAGTGGCACAGACTTGAAAGCTCTGAACTTGCCCACATTGTTCAAATGCTCATTCTCCACTCTGAAATTTTGAATTGCACCAATTCACTGCTTATTCATTTTAACTACAAAAAAAATTGGATTGCTCAATGCAATCATTCTCTTTCTTACCTGAAAAAGTTCCATATGCCCCGACGTATTATCTCTAGACCTGCTATAATGCTAATCATTGCCTCTTTATGCAGGAAGTCAACCTGGAAATCCAATACTGTCTGCAACCACGCAAATCTCAGCAAGATATTCAGCACCTGCAATGATAGAATCTGTCACCGATTCCTACAAAACATGCTATGCATAAAGAAGATAACAATTATTTCAAATTCCGCTTGAAGATTTCTATGTAAATTTCATACAATGGCTGCGAAATATATGCTTTTATGAGGAATTATGAGTTTGTCCCTCAACCAGTGATTCTTGGAACTCTTTTGCAGGAGGCCCCAGTCCATGACAATGTCCCAATAAGTAGAAACGATTGCTGCACATATTGAGAACACCCAGGCAAGCACCTTCCAAGTGATTCCTTTATCAAGGCTGTAAGCTGTTCTGAGGCAAACAGCTGCTATTGTGAGGAAGTATTTCAGCCCATTATATCCTTGCGTTGCATCTTTCTCTTCGAAGAGTCGCCTGAGGCACTAATTAGAGAAAGAGGAAGATCATTTGGGAGCAAGTGAACGTAAATATTGGCATTTGACAATTGACACGACACAATTGAAAGAATTGGTTGTGATTTGATGTGGTGAATTGTGTTTGTTTATTGTTCTACAGGTACACAGGTATTTTCTTAAATTAAGTGTCCTTGCTTCCTGGTCTAGACATGAAAAGAAGCTGGAGATGTGGCCTTATTCTATATCTTCAAGCGCTAACTAGCATGGTGTGAAGCCTTTGAGAGGAGAGAGTAGGTACCTGAAGAAAACGACACCAGTATGGAATCACTGCAACAATGAATGAAAGTGTTTTGAATATGGTGCTTGAGTTGCAAGTGTTTTCTCTTTGCTTGAAATCTCCCCAGCCATAGTAGCAAATGTAGAACTCAAAACTTCTCAGAGCTTGCACCTGAATGCATAGAAAGGAATGAGATGGGTTCTGTAAAGTTCTTGGGTGCTATAATATCATCCCCCCCCCCAACAAACCTGGCTGGTAAATTGATCCGCTAGAAAGAAATCTGGGAGCGTGACCTAAGGAACATTGGAAAACGGCATAAGTTGGATTTCCAAAGAAGAATGGATTTCAATTCGTGGGAGTCTTTTCTAATTTATGTGTTCCACCATTTTCTTTACCTTGTAAAGAGGAGCACAGATGCAGTGGAACAGGCATGTGAGAAAGAAAATCCGGCTTGAACGATAAATGATATTGAATGGGCATGATAAAATGATAACAACAATCTGTAGGCGGAGAAATGAACTCATAATGTAAGTTCGGAATATAAACGAATATCCAATGAATCCTGTGGCAGTTTAGTGGTCTTACAAGAACCAAGATAAGAGGAATGAGTTCAGTGAAGACTTTGTAATCTTTTGTGTTTGGATCCATCTCCATGTCCAGGTTCACAAGTACACTGGCTAGTGCTAATGTTGCAATTGCAAACGCTAGGAGGAGAGCATCAAGGTAGCTCAACTCACAACCTTGCTTGAAACCAAAAACGAATGACTGATTTACTCTGTATCGTCTCCACAGATGTATATTTGCAGCATACATAAGCATGTGTAGAACTATGAATCCGAACAAACTACAGGAAAAGATTTTTTCATCGTAAATAATACGTGAGAGTTTTAGCTAATTGGAATAAATTATGGGCTTTTGAAATAAAATCTCAGCAAATTATTTTTTTGAATAATAAGGATACCTATAAAGAGGAAACATGGTTTCCATGTACTTGGTACTCTCTGGGTGATTCAGAATTTTGCGGGTATGGATGATCAGAGTAAGTGCTAAAACTAGTGCTGCTGTGCAGCCAGCCAAAAAACCTGAAAATTTGAACAGTAGAAAATGTTAGGGGAAAAGATAACAAAGAATAAACATGTATTCGTGCTATAATTTGGTTTGAACTATGGTAAATCTTGATTCTTGCCCGTGGAAAATGTTATTCTATGTCTTGCTCTAGTTGGTTTTGGTCTGAGGAGATTCAATCCATTATTACGATTGGAGTTGGAGAAGTGCTTGATGAATGTTCTCTCCACCTTCTCCATAAGCCTGGTGACCTGTACAGAAAAGTTCAGCAATCATAACTCGTAAGGATGTTAGAAGTTTTCTGATTTTTGTTGACAAGCTTTGGAATACGTTGATGTTGAATTTAATGGTTTTCTTTTTCTATAGAAGTCTCACCTCATCAGAGTTGCCCATGCAGGAGTTATCAACCATACTCATGTAAGCTTTTGATGCGCTTCTTGATGCAATCTGCAGTGTATAATGGAAGGTGAGGGGCTAATTAGATTTCCTGGGGTTCCATGCTAGCTTGTAGTTTTAGAAAGTTGAGGAGTACCTTATCATATTTCTTCATTATCTTTGAAAATGCCAATGTGTTAAGAAAGCTGCTTAATTGGGAAGTACACAAATTAAGAAGAAATATGGAGGAAACTATACATGGTGAAGTTTAAGGAAAAAGAATCCCAGAGGATATAACCTGTAGTTCTTTAGAAGTCGAAGCTTTTGGTAGAATTCAATGAAAGCTCGTTTGAGTAGTTCTTCAACTTTCTTTAAATTCTTTCTGTTGAATTGTAGCTCTGTTTGTGTAGAGTGATTGAGGATGGTTTTTATGGTGGAGCGAGGAGTCTCATGGGTATTGTTGAATCGAACATGATTAAGGACTTCCAAAGGAGCTGGTTTAGTACCCCTGTTAACTTTTTCCTTATCTTTTTGAAGCTTTTGGCCATTATGTTGAATTGCACAATCTTTTTTCTCACCAGGGTCATCTGATTGATCATTGTGGATGCTCTCCTCATTGATCGTCTCCATGGCTATGGAATTAGGAAGTAGAAGATTATATCAATTCAGTGAACTTCCAAGACCGTTCTGTAACCTCAAGTTAATCTTTTGTTAAATTATATCAGTTGAATTGCACAATCTTTTTTCTTACAGTAACCATATGTTAATCTAAATATGGCTGATTTACCACAATGAAGCCAAAAACTTTGAGCTAGTAGCTACTGATCTGATTTTAAGAACATTTTTAGCTAGCACGTATCTGAAATTTACAAATTCAATACATCTGCAGGCTATAAAGTACTTGGAAGACATGGATAGATGGAAAATTATAGTGAAACCAAGATGTAACAGAGCTTACGGTGCAATTTGGCCCCTCTGGGTGTTGAAGATGATAATGCAGCTGCTGAAGTGGCAACATCTGAAGCAAGACGAGTCATCTCCACAGAGCTATTGAACCATTGAGAGGGTTTCTCAACTTTTATGCGGAAAGCAATCAAAGCATCCATTTGCTTATTTAGAGTGGCAGCTTCCTTCATCACTTCATCCACTTTAGACCTGTAAAACTTGTCCACTTTGTTAAACTCATCGTC
>JANTPZ010012555.1:0-10368 GCA_025593235.1 Vachellia pachyceras | reverse complement strand
TAACTCACATAGATATGCAACTCTTGCGTTGCTTCTCTCTATTTCATTAGCCACACGGAGGATGGGAGCTATTTCAACCAATGATGAAGGCACCACTTCACTGTCCAATATCGGGTCTAGTCCTAAATTTCCCGCCGTCTGAGTCCTTAATATCCGCCTAGGCTGTTGATTATCAGAGCCCCTTCGATAAGACATCTTGAGACTCCAGTATCAATTCATGTAACTTTTTTCAGCTGTTATCACTATTGTAGCAGTGACATGGAGAGTATCAGTGACCAGATATACATAGCTGATGACAAATTATATCAGCATGTCTGATTATGGCAAATCACTAAACTGAATCTTCACCATTTAATGAAAAAGCAACACTTTTGCTCGATTATTTGGCACACAGCACTGCTATCGCATCCAGTGAACCACAAGGAAGAGAATTATCAATAGCAATACATGAAAAAACAGAGTATTCTTGAAACCCCTATAAACAATGAATCAGTAAAATGATAAAATTGGACCATCAATATTGGTATGGAGAGAATTCCTCAAACACCCAATCGGTAGGTTTAGTAAAACATAGTAGCAGCAAAAAAAGCTTTAATATTAAAACTAAAAAAATTGAAATCTAATTTCAAAATCGAAAGGAATCGCCCGCAATGACACCCCAAAAAATCCATTCGACAACTCTGTAAGCAGAGACGTTGATAGCTAAGTTTTGGTAAACACCTACATGGCATAAATGCAATCAAGAACTTTCACTTCAGCTCCCAAAAATCTATCTGAGTAACCCAGGATACAAAATCATCGCTTATCACATGAATCAGACCAGTGAAATGGAAATCAGAGTAGAGAAAAGGGTGATCAAGTCAACCTCTGAATCAGTTGATTGAGAGTAGATGAAGCTCTTAGAATCCCAAGCTAAGATCAAAAGATGATCACTTTTAATGAAATAGTGAAAGAAGAGAGTGAAGAAACTTACATGGAGCAAATGATAGTGTAAGAAAGAGGATGGAAGGAAGAGAAGTGGTTATTGTCGTTGTTAATTACTGTAAAGATGAAACTGACAGAGAAGTAACATCAAATAGAAGAAGAATGATAGCAATGATACTTGGCCGTTTCAAGTCAAAGTCGTTATGCTCATTACCGGGCAAAAAGCCTATCCAATGAGATCGTGCCACGTCATGACTTGAAGGTTCCGTTTAGTTTTAGCTGAGTTTCCTCTACAATTCAGCCGGTCTCCTCCACACTGCAGACTAGTCATCCCCGAAATAACTGGAATGCAACATTTTACTATGAGGTCTATTAAATAGATTATTTTTTTTAATATGGTATTTTCAATTTTAATTTTTTTGTGAAAAGTATATCTAAAAATGTTAACTTCAAATATTTAAAGATTATAATTATTCTTAAGGTCCAAAATTTTCATCAAATTGTAAAGATTTAATACGAAGTTACAAAAAGTTTATTACTAAAGATTTAACCTGATGATCATAACTTTCTTAAAGTTTGGTGGTTACTTTTCTCAAAATATAGAGTAGGTCATTATAATTACATAGTAACTTTTGGTTTTTTTGGAGATAATTACTGTTTTAAAGTTTTTTTATTACTTTTTAAACATGATTTTTGTTAAGTTTAAAGTTTTAGATATAATTTTATTATTAAAAAAGCATTAATTGTAGCTCTTGTCTCATATAAAAGACAAAAGAAAGTAAGGGGAAGAATGGATTGGTATTAATTATTTTATGTTATTAGACCAGAGTGATGATCTAACTACCATGATACAATGAGAATATTAGTATCATATTACTTTAAAATATTGAATAAATATAAGGTTGCCTTATTATTTGTACCATTTATTACAGTGGCTCTCATTCTTAATATAAAAATCAATTTCACCTTTTTAAGAGAAATTAAATAAATTATTTGAAAGGATTTATATTTTATAAATTGATATATAATATAATGATATACATAAATAAATACATTTAAGTTGTGTGTGTATATGTTTCTGGATATAAAATAAAAAAAATCAATGGTTTTTTATAGGAAAAGACCAGAGGTAGTAGAATATTTAATGTTCAATTAAGCAATCATCCACTGCATTTATGACACCAAACTCAATATGTTGAATTAGTAGAGCATGTAATAAATAAAAAACATTAAAATTAGTAAATTTTTTAGTTGTATCTTGAATTTTGAATGAAAATAGAATGAAAAGAATGGTATAAATACTATAATATTAAGCAAAAAATGCTATAAATTAAATTAATTTTTTCTATAAAAAATAATTACAATATATTTTTCATCTTGAAAATAATGACTTAAATTTAGAGAAAGCTAAGCAAGCGTGAATGCTTAGTGCCTCTTTGTTTTATTTCATGACTTTTTCCCAAGTAAAACCAAAAGAAAGATGAATTATTTAATTAGGAAAAGAGACACGTTAGGCGTTCATGGGTTAAGCGGTTTTGTTTGGAAGCTATTCCCAAAAACTAGATTTTGACCTAAAAATTAGGTTTTATCCAAGTATAAAAATTTTTTAGAAAAACTATTTTGATTATAAAATATCGGTTTGAAATATATGTTTTCTCTTTCATACTCTTTCCTTTTTTCTTACTTTTTTCTCTTTCTTCTTTCCTACTTTTTTTCTTATTTCTCTTTCATATTTTCTACTTTTTCCTTTTTTCTCTTTTATCTTTCCTACTTTTTCTTTCTTTCTTTTTCCCTTTTCCTACTTTTTCTTTCTTCTCTTTTATCTTTCTTACTTTTTATTAGAATTCATAAAATCTAATAGCTTCCCAAACATAAACCACTTTTCAAAACATAGGTTTTACCTCGAAATCTATAAAAGTTATTTTTCAAAATATATTCTCCAAAAATATATGTTTTGCCTTGGAATCTGTAAAAACAATTTTCAAAATAGCTTCCAGCTATTATTAATTTTTGGAAACAATTTACCTTTTTTAATTAAAAAAGTATCTGTTTTTTTTTTTGTTTTTTGTTTTTTTTTGTATAGTTGCTTTTCTTTTTTTAGTTAATATATATATTTATAGGGATACTAACTTTTATTAATTTGTAGACTCTCCACTTTCTGCCTCTTTTTGAGACTTTTATTTTTATCAGAGATCATCCTTTTCGATTTTGATATCTCTTTTTTGAGTAGCTACCTCTGCTTTTTGAAATTTTATTAATTTACAAATTTATATAATTTCACTTAATTATTTTCTCATAGTTTTTTTTAGCACTTCTTTATAGTTTTACCCAATTTACATGGATCTGATTAAAAATATATCAGATAAAACTATAAGAAAATGATAAAAAAATTGCAAAAATCTTATTTGAAAATTCAGTGAAATTACAAAGACTTGATCAAAATAAAAAAAATTATATCAACCTGATTAGAAATCAAGGGATTATGAACTTACAGATTAATTTTCTTTATCATAAATAAACAAATTTAAAACCTATATATGATATGAGTAAACCCAAAGTGTAGTGTAAAACACCGACACACACTCTCTATATTTTAAAACATTAATGTAATTGTTTATATATTTCCTATGGACTTCTTCTAATTGTTGAAAGACTTTACAGATAAATTATGATTAAGGATAATGATGCCCCAAACAAATATTAATTAATTGAATTGCCGTTTGGAAGAAATATCCAGAGGTGCCAATGGTCCTACTTCTATTATTTATTTGTTATCTCTACCTACTCAATATATATATATAGATATATATATATATATATATTTCGGCCAACGACCCACCCAATATATTAAGTATTATTGCTAAGACTTGCCTTTTTTTAATGAGTCAATGTCACATGGAAAGAAAATTAAAGCTAGGTGTCGTAGCCTCGGGGGTAAAAGATAAAAAAATAATTGAATTTGCATTATCCACGTTTAGAGTAATATTTGAATATAATATAATAAATCTTCACTTCTAAACATCAAATAGCTATAAGAAGGATCAATTTGGTTATGTCTAATGGAATGAATTAATACCTCATAACGTGATCAATATGTTAGGATCAAGCGCTTACCACTAGACCAAAAGCTATAGTTGTTAGTCAGGGCGCAACTCTATTTCCTTAACCCACAGTAGAGCAGACGCCCAAGCGCTATGGTTCGACTATGATTTGGCCCCTCACTTAACCTTGGCTAACGGAATATATTATAATTTAAATCTTATGCTAATATTTGACAGTATTTTAAATATGATAGTTTACAGTAAAATGATAATTATGATTAGTCAAAAAATAGTTATAAGAATAAAAATGAACTATAAACATGCTAGCTTTAATTTGGGAAGGGCGCTCGTTACAGGACTTAACCCAACACATTATAGCATGAGCTGACGACAGCCATGCACCACCTATGTCCGTATTCCCCAAGGCATCCCTTTCTTTAGTTATTGACTTTAATTTTTAGTGGCTAGGGTGAATTTACTCCATTTTTAACATTTCTAAAATAATATTGTTCCCACGAGGAATTTATAGGTATCCATCACTTCTAAGTAAAAGCATTTGAGATAAATCTGTATTTTAATTATAGAATTTATATTAATTGCAACTGTAAAAAATCATATAATAATTAGGAGGGTAACAAACTTTTTAACACACAGATATATTATAAAATGTTGACTGCATAGACATGTTGACTTGATGTTTGTGTGTTACTTGAAAAGGAAGATTCCAAGAAACCCCAAATCTAAAAGTGGGAGTGGGAAGCTTCTTTGATCTTTCCTTTCAATCTTCCTTTTCAATGCCATGTGTTTTCCTTCCAAAATTAAATACTACCTTTCTTAATATAATATTTTATTGGGAAGATTAAGAAAATTAAATATATCACTTAAAAGTATTTATTGATGTATCATTAAATTATAAGACAGAAAAAATTAATTTAAAAATAATCAATATAAATATTTTAAAGAAATGTAATTAACTTCCCTAAACAACATCTTCAAAAAAAAAGCCAATTAGTTGTGCTTGTTTGGCAACGCTTGGCTTGTAGCCATAAACATGTTCAACAGTGTTTTTCTGTAAAACGAGACAATCTCCTCCACATATTTGTCTTGGCTTGTGTGAATAAGTCTATAAGTACTTCTCCACCGCTTTGCGCTTGGATCCGTTTGGTAAAGCGGTGGAGAAGTACTTATGGGCTTATTCACACAAGCCGAGGCAAATATGTGAAAGAGATTGTTTCGTTTTACGGAAAAACACTGTTGAACGTGCTTATGGCCACAAGCCAAGCGTTGCCAAACAAGTAGTGCTAGGGAAGCCTAAGTGTTGAATTTGATTCAAAACGTGATATTTCAATATATTTTATCACTCACACGCATATATATATATATATTATTTTTTTCAAATGAATTTATCTAATGTATAAATTAATATATAATATAATGTTCTAAGTTGGTATTTTAGGAAGATCAAATCACATATATTATGATTAACTAATTTATTTGATTTACCTAAATTAATTAAATAGTTCTTATGCCAAATAATGGAGTGTAGAGAGTAATATATTGTGTTCTTATTATCAAATAGTTTAGTATTTAAGTAGGCTAGAGTTGGGGGAAAAAATTAATTAGGCTACAAATAATACAGACAAATTTTTAATTTATCGAGTTATTTAATACACACATGTTAAACTTTGATTCAAAGATTGATGATAAATATATGGATAAACCCAATTTGAGAACTTGCAGTAAAATTAGTCAAAGTAACAAGCTTTCTCTAGTTAATTATTAAGGGTTACACATAGAGAACACTCACATGTAAGTTGACTGGTAGTTAATTAGAAATTATTTCTCAAGTAAATCATTAAACAAACACTCTGATTTAAGAACTTGGGAAAATGACACACAGGTCATAAGTAAGGGAATTAACCATAAAATGGTTTTAAAAATTCAAAAAATTATCATGAGGTCCCAGGCGTAACTGCTGAGGTTGTTAATGAAAGCTGTTACTTCTGGGACTTTATGATAATTTTTTAAATCTTTGAGACCTTTCATTTATTAATTCTCCTATTTGGGACTTAATTGTCATTTTCCCTAAGAACTTTTAATAAATGCTTCGGTAGTCAAATTAAATAAAACAAAAAGTAACGGGAGATTCAATTTTCATCCACATTTTAGCCGCTAACAATGATCAGATTTGATTATCGACCCATTTGAGAACGCGGTAGAAAAATATTTTTATATAAGTCAAGGTAAATAAGTGAAAAAGATTATCTCGTTTTACAAAAAATACTGTTGAACGTATATTTGAAACCTGTAAATAGTGGGCTTATTTGAAACAACGTTTCCAAAAGTTAAATGCATGTTCGACAGTGTTTTTCCGGAAAACGAGATAAACTCCTCCATTTATTTACCTCACTTGTATAAAAATATTTCTCTACTACGTTTCCAAACGGGCCAGTGACTTTTTCGACTTAAAATGTCGATCTTGTTTAAAATCATCCTCAAAACAATTGAATTTTGGTTGTAAAATCACTTTATAGCTCAAACAAACTTTTTCTTTTACTTTTGAATTTTCTTTGTATTTGAATATCTTTGAAATTGATCTTGCAATATATCATTGAAACAAATTCAGATATAACTATTTTTTTTTTAAAATCCTATCCAAACACAAAGAACATTACGCTAATTAATATTTACTAGGACTCTAATGAACATTTAAGATAAAGGTTGCTTTTACAAACCTCGATCTCAATCAATCTTGCTAGTGGCAAATACCAAAATGACCCTACCCTTGTCGGAGAAAGAAACACTATAGTGAATGTTTGACGCGTTCAACTTGAGGAGTAGGAATGGAAATAGGTTAGGTCAAATTGGGTTTTGATTAAATAGACCTTAGCCTGTAATGAAAACGTTGAGCATGAGTTGGGACCTAAGCCTGAATGTAGGCTTTTTTAGGCTTAGACCTGAGCCTTCGGAAGGCCTGGTAAGGCTTGAAGCCTTTTTAGAGGCCTACATATAATGTAGACCTCTAAAAAGGCCTCAAAGTAAGCGTTAAACCTACTATTGTGCATTTTTAAAAGACCTCAAGGTAGGTTTTAAGTCCACTATATTTATTGGATGTAAGTATTTAATATAAAAATTTAGATTTAAAAAATACAACAAATATTATTTGCACCATATAAAAATAATTATATTTATTTTATATATAAACATGCCAGTTTAAAGGTTTACAGGCCAAGCTTTAAAAAAATAGACATGACCTGTTTATACAATTAGGCCTTTAAATAGACTTTGACTTAACCTTTTTAATAAACAGGTCAGACCAAATTAAACCCTAAACAGGTCAGACTATAAATCACCTGATAGGAGTCTGACCTATTCTCGAGTTGCATCAATGTAACTGATAATGAAAACAAAAAAAAGTGGTAGGAAGATTAGGCGTTAAGGAAAGAAGAGAAATGTATGTGGAAAAGACATATAATAAACCTAGAAAAAGGCAATCCAACGTAAGGGTTGGCGGCAAATCATAAAACAAATATGAAAGTGATATTTGTGCACTTGCAAGCTACCCATTCTCTTTCATTTCATTGCCCTGTAACGTCAAAAAGCCATCTCTACACACAATAGGATAAGACCATTCTCTTTCGTGCACAAATCTTGTTACTTAACTTTCTTTCTTTCTTAATTCCCGTTTTTAACTTTTTGCTTTACTTTATTTTAAAAATTTAAACAAAAAGAAATAGTTGTAATTACCATTAGAAAGAAAAAAATTATTTAGACCAACTTTCACGAAGGAAGTTGATAAACAAGAGTAGTTCTGACCACTTAAATGATCTCAAAACAAAACCCTAAACCCTAAAATATACCAACTAGTTAACGGTGTTATGGGTGGGTTAACGGGGTTTCTGAATGTACACCTTTATTGATTGATTATTGTTAAGTTATTAATTGATTATTGTTAACATTGCAACAATAAAAAGTTAATTGTGACGTGTGTCGATGTCCAATAACTTCGTTGCTAAACTTACCCATATTTATATGCAAATGTCTTTTATTTTACGTATAGTTAAATATGAGGTTGTACACAACTAAATAAGAGTTACATTCATTGAATATAAGTTGCACTTGCGTCCTTGAACAAATTTTAGGTATTTTAGGCAATGAATTTATACAATTCAAATTTTTTTAGCGATTTTCCCATTTTAATTTTTTAATAATATCATTAATATGGATATTGTTGTGTTTACTTAAGGATATTTTTAGAAGGATGGGGTAATTTTAAAAAAGCAACTAACTTTAACTAGTTTTTTAGTTATTATTTTTAAAAACAAAGGAAAATTGTGTAATTTTAATGAAATTTATGGGGGGAAATCCTTTTGATTTACTTGAATTACTATTTGTTTCTTGCTCTCCAAAATTTAAGTTTTTTTTTTGGGAATTTGCTATTTCATTAGTTTTAGGTTCATCTATTGAATCTTTTATTTTACTATTTTCTTCTTTTTTATATAATAATTCATTAAATCTTTGTAAAATTCGAAATTCCATATTATCTATTTTAGATTCTAAATCCTCTACCCTTTTATAAGTTTCTTGAATATTTCTATTTATAATTGTTAAATCTGTATTAAGTGTTTGAACACTGGGATTCTGGCTTATATTATTCATGTTGTATAGGTTTCATCGTTTTGTTCTTTTATTTCTATTTCCATATTATGTTTATATCCTAGAATATCTAATATTTTATTTATTTTTTGTTCTAATATATCAAGTTTTTCTTTAACTTTTTCTAAATCATTTAAAGTATATTGGATTTTAATATGTATAGGTTCACGATAAGAAAAATAAGAATTTATAGGACGAGTTATATCTAAATATGGTTCTCGCTGTAATTGATCTCTTAAATATAATTTAAGAAATTTAGATTATTTTTATTCTTGGTTTACAGAACTTATCTGTCCTAAGTGTCATGTTTCACTACCTTGAAATTTACTCCATGCATGTCCATTTCAATTTTGGATCAGTTTTGCTTTTTTAAAAGTTAGTTTCAGCTATAATCATTAAATTAGTTTGAGCTATAATCTGTTGGCCAAACAAAAAAAAGTTATGTAATCATTATATTTATATAAAAACAAATATGATGTAATATTGTTCTCATTCATCAGAAGGGTTTGAATACATGAATTTTTACAATCCCCTTTAAATTACTGTCAAATATTAAATTTTAAAATCTATTAAAACAAGAATTTAAACATTAATATGTTATATTATGAATGATTAGTACCATTTTTAATACGCCCAACTCCAATTGCGGTGCAGTTAAGAAAGCTTCTCAACTATATTATGTGCATGTTTGGCTCACTGTTTGTAGGCTCAAACACATGTTCAACAATTTTTTCCGTAAAACGAGATAATCTCCTTCAAATTTTTGTCTAGATTTATGTAAAAATACTTTTCTATCACGTTTCCAAATGGGCATAACACACATATAGGCTGATTTTTTTTTTTGAGGAAAAACATGTTTAAAATGAGTATAAGCTATCAAAGGATTTGGTGAAAATGATAGGCTTCATGACACTTTCACATTGCCAAAGATCTTACTGATCCGATCAACTTTTTCTGTGGTTTTCGTTTATATATTTCCAATAACATAATAAGGGGTTATTATGTTGTATCTTTTTATTTATTTATTTATTTTTGCTTAAGTACATGCATCCTCATATTAGAGACAATTTTGTTCAAAACATTGTTAAATATTAAATGTGACTATCTCGAGCATTGTTTCTCTATGTTATGATGAATTTACCCTTTATATTAGATCCATCTTTTGCTATATCTTTTTTTAATACATTCTTTTTAATAAAAAGATGAATGTATCTTTGGGCCCATATAGGCCCAAATACATTTTTCTGAGACAAGTATTTGCTCATTGAAAATGGGCTTAAAGTATGGTTTGTCATTTCTTAAACTCAATTGGGTTTCGGCTAAAAGGCTGGTCTCAAATACAAGTTAACCCTTTTGATCAGAAAAAAAAAAAAATTTCAGGTTAATCATCTTAATATCTTACTCCCTCCTTTTCTTTTTAGAATCTAATTTCCACTGACAGATAAAAAAAGTTAAATGGTTTAAATTTGACGCTTTAAAAAACTGTTATTAAAATTTTTATAAAAAATAAATAGATTAAACTGTTAAAATTTGATGTGATCTATTTACAACTGTATTATTAAAAAAATTAACTTATGAAACATTTTAATAGTATTTTAAAAAAATATTAAATTCAAACCATTAATTTGAAATTTGAATTAGATTTTTGAAGACAAAAGAAGAAGAAGGATGGGGATGATACTGAGTGGCGTTGAAGAGTTTTAAATTTTAATGTTACTTTTAACGTTTCTGGGTTAACAGTTGACAC
>JANTPZ010012552.1:0-12936 GCA_025593235.1 Vachellia pachyceras | reverse complement strand
ATAGTGAATTGATTTAGGGTGTGATTGTATAATCATCACCACAAGGTGAGAGGATGAAGAATCCCCACCAAGAAGGGGAGGATAACTTGGGTCTCCCACTTCAAGAGTCCCCAAAATGGGGTTAGTTCATCTCCCTCAAGAGAGGGAAGATAATTGTTGTACCCATATGGGTTTGTTATAATACATTCATTTTCTTCCATTTCTATTCTCAACATACCCCAACATTTGTGGAGTGAGTAGATGAGAGAATCAGAATTTTCTTTCTGATTTTCCTTGTTATACTTTGTTCGGTAAACCCAAGAGTGACTTAAAAAATCACTTTTGCACACAAGTTATGAAAAAACTCCCCTTGTATACTTAGTCGATTTCTGGGTTTATCATTCTATCCGTCATGAATTTTTTGTTGCTTTTTGAAATACATAATTTTTTTTTAAGCCGAGCTTGTTTAATGCAAGAATTTTTGCCTTGAAACGTCTTCGACCTCTTTTGTTTTCTTGGAATCTTATATGCTTCACCTAAAAGATGAGTGTGGTTGGTTACTTTGGATTGTTTCTCTGGTATAAGGTTCGACCTGGATATGACAGCTCTGAACTGTATGAATTCGTTTGTGGTTGCTGAAGTATTTGTCAAAGTTATGCACGATGAAACGCCTCAATCTTGTGTAAAATTTCGTTTGTTATCGGCTAAATACATTTTCCTATAGAGGACAGAGCCATAGATCCTCAAAAGAATCACATTTAGGATCTAATTGTTCATTGATTTGAACGCTGCTTATTAGGCACCCGGTTTTCTGCATAATCTTATTCTGAATTTTTGTCCCATAGGACTACACCTTATGTATGATAACGACTGTTTACATAAGCTGGATCCTCGCATGATGTTTTCTTCAAATGCTTTGGAACATGCAGGTGATTACAAAATAAACACTTCCAACCGCGCAAGTAATTTAGGCAAAATTGAGCTGTTTGTTGTGTTTATCGTTGAGATAAATTGTACTTTTTGGTTTTGCTAAGATTTCACTCTATTTGCATGCATGCATGTAGGAAAAGGATTTATGCAGAATGATGGAGATGCTATCAGTGAGAAAGCATCAGGCACGTGCGCTTCTTATTTTTTATAGGTGGGATATAAAGAAGTTATTTGCCGAGTTTGTGGGAAAGGGGAACGCATTATTCTTTTCTGAAGCTGGTGTTGTTAGTGAAGAACAGCGCCACGATTCAGGCTCATCAGTTGCCTCTTCAATAATATTTGAAGTCATGTGAGTTCCCTGTGATCAAGCATCAAGAATGGACTGTAGTCACTGTCCAACATCTGTGAGTATTTGGTTGTTCTGTTAACTGGGATATGGATGAATTGGCAGACACGGATCTGCATTGACCACATACTTGATTCAATATTTTTACAGGTTGGAGGGCATATTTCATTGTCAAGATAAATGAAGGTCAAAGTAAACTAATTCAGTGCATGGCAATGAAATGCAAATATTCTTGCGATGAGGATTTTGTTAGGCGACTGGTGTGCTGAATGAGCACTGATATGGCAGAGAAATCCGAACGTTTTCTTGTTGGATCATACATTGAAGGCAGCAGAAGAGCCAAGTGGTGCCCCAGCACTCCTCGGTCCTCACTGTGGGAATACAATCTGTGTTGAGGATGATGATAGATTATATGAGGAGGAATGTTCATGTGGTTTTCGATTCTGTTTTAGCTGTTTGCCAGAACCACATTCCCCTTGTTCGTTTCTGATGAGGGAACTTTGAGCTGAAAAGTGTCTTGATGAATATGATGCTGCCAACTGGATAAGATATAAGCTCAGCCTTGTCCAAAATGTCACAAATCAGTGTAAAACATCGGTGGTTGTAACATGGTTACCTGTATTTGTTGCCAAACATATCGGTGAGCATTGCTCTTTCCCTCTCATCTTCTCTTTTAACTTTCTTAGGTTAGGTCACAGAGATTCGGCTAGTACTATTTTTTAGTGGGCTTGTACCTAAACCCATTGACATAAATGGGTTTAGGTACAAGCCCACTAAAAAATTATTTTCTAATGCATATCTGACACCATAAAGTTTCCATTGGTGCATCATAAATGGCACTTTTGCTCCATTTAGAAAGGTTCATGTGTATCGTCGCACCCTTGAAAACTTTATAGTGTTAGATGCAAACACATAGGAGAATACTAATGTAAATTTATGTTGCCATAAAGTTTCCACCTTGATGGTGCAGTTGGGTGGGTGATGGTGTCCTGTGACCAAGAGGAAAATGCTGAAGAGGAAAAGTAGGATGAAAGCCGTTAGGCGTACTATAGTGATCGTTATAAAGCTCATATGATGAAGTTCTTGGATAAAGAATGTAGATTGAGAGAATCTACAAGAAGAAAGAAGGCTTGCTCCCCAGAGACTGTGGCTGGGTAAATGATGGACTCTCCAACTTTGTCAGGTCTAGGCAAGTCCTATCATATTCATATCCATTTGCATTTTATATGTTCAAGGAAGAAATGTCAGACATGGAAAGGATAATCAAACACAACTTGTTTTTTGAGGATTATTAGCAGCAGCTTGAGGCAAATGTGTAGAGGCTCTCTAAAATTTTGGACAAGCCCTTCGATAGTAATAAGGTTTCGGGTATAATAACGGTGCAGGTTGTCAATTTGTCAACAGTTATTAACAGGTTTTGTGAGGGAATGCAAGTGTGTATTAGCTCCTAATACACCATCATCTCTCAATAATACACCTGATCACTTTTGACGCTAAAGATTGTGATTTTTTATAATGAAGGTATGAGTTCATGGAGAATGGCTTGTTGGATTCTCTCTCTCGTGGTATTCATCACGCGGTAGCTCCATATAAGTTATTGAAGCCAATACGTTGTCAATAACAGTGAAGAACCTGATCATCCTTCTGATTCTTGTGTCGTGTATATTACAGGAAAAGATGGTCATGAAATTGGCTAATAACGTACTTAGAGTTGTACTGTCGTTCTAAAAGCAGAACCAAGAACTATCATATTGAGATGCAGAAACAAGATCAACTAAGCACATAAACAAGTCTGGTACAGCCCACTTCTCACTCACACATACTGTGCAGTGCATTTTCTAGTTACTATATATGCTCGTTACGTTTTGTTAAATTGACATTTATTTCAACTTCCGAAAATTATAGACGCGCGAATGATCAAATTATATTTTTTATATATACTCACGTAGAGAGTTTAAGTGATTCAACTTAAAATGATACATGTGCTTGTTTGGGAACTTTGTTCCCAAAACGGAGCACGTAAGCTGAGATAAAACCATCTCAAAATCTGTAAAATCCATTTCGAAATCCATAAAAATTATCTTGAAATCCGCAAAACCATCTAGAAATCCGTAAACTTCTTTTTCCCAACGGAACTCTTTCCCCTCAACGGAGTTCCCAAACACACATAAGTTGTTATATAATTCACTTCTCAATTTTATACTTAAATATTTTATTTTTAAAGATTTATTATATGGGATATTTTTAAGAGGTATGAGTAGTATATATTATTGAAAAGAATATATTCCTGAAGTTTGATGGGCGAGGGAGAACATAAACTGATTTGATGTAGCCAACTTGCTTTGAGACTCATCATGCTCCAACGGATGGCTAGCAATGAGCATATTCATCCCAATTCTCAATTGAACAGAAAAACAAAGCAGATTCTCTTAAATTTTGTGCTTTTATTCCAATGAACAACTTATGATCCGAACTACTTGCAAAATCGTTCATACTCTTCGCTGCTAGCCAATCTTAATTATATATAAAGTATAAACTCATTCCTTTTAAATCTCACGTGTCAAATCTTACTAAATTCAATGACTTGTACTCCCTCTCTCTCCCGTTGTCAAAGATAACTTGTATGCTCCATGAACTTGATTTTTGCCAAAAGCTGCAAATAAGATAATAAAGAGAACACTTTTCATAAGATAAAAACCAAGCATGATGGTAAAGTTATTCCCTCGAAGCTTGCTAGCCATCCATAACGTCCTTGCTGTATACTTTTCACAACCTTACAATTTCATATTCAGTGGTAGAGATGACAAGTATGCCAATATTGTAGATTTGCGCTAAAGCATACGATTTGCAATCTATGCCTTATCCATAATGTCACTCTTGAAAGAACTCCAGTTAATGGTGCACAAAGTAAAAGGACTATTATGGTTCTTCTTCTTTTCTTCTTCTCCTATGCAACTAGAATGTTCCTTTAAGAAAGAAAGCTTTAAAACTGAGAACGATTAGGGATTAATGATTAAAATAAAAACTACATTAAGCAGTGTTCAACTCATAGCTTTATCATAATCTCTAATAGTAATATGAATGTCCCTCGTAACGGGTGTCTAAAACAACTCTAGAGCAAAACAGAAGAAGATTTATCGATTGAGTGGGTAAGTGCTGCATGAGCCATGATGGCTAAAGCACCTAACTCCTGAAGTGAGAGTGGGATGTGAGATTTAGAAAGTGGCAAGAGAAAATATATTTGATCCACTTGAAGTTCTTCACTTTGAGCCACGGGAGGCAATAGTGAGCCTATGTACATAGAATCTGAGTTGCAGATGAAGCAGTTTGGGTTCTGAGACAGTACATACTCTGCTTTCAATGGCTTCTTCCATTGCTGGAGCTTACCATCAAAATGAACTATGCTCACAGTGAATTTCCAGCTTAAGTTTCCACCTTTGCTTTTGCATTGAGAAGAAGCAGAGGTCCCCATCTGGGAATGAGCGAAACAGAGATACTAAGATAGTTCTGTGGGGTTGGATTTGGATATATCTCTGATGTGAAGAGTTCGGATATATATAGGAGTGAAGAGGATGAAGGTAGCCTCTCAAGTGAAATTTCAGGTCCAGTGAATGTTTGTTGTGCAGATGGGAGGATTTTGAGTTTGAAAATCTTGTCTTTGGAACATTCCTGTCTCTTCCTTTTTCGTTAACATGGGCCTTTGGTGGCCTTTTATTTTGGGTCTCTCAAATATACTTGTTCCGTGATTCTATTTTTAAGAAATAATAATCTCTATCGATATAAACATTTCCAAAAAAAAAACTGAACAACTTAGTGTTGTTTTGAGTTCTACTGATTTTAGGTTAAATTGTTAACAGCGTTGACCGCGTTCACGTGAATCAACTTTCTCTAACATTGAACATCCGAGGGCGATATGAATGATGGGGTGACTGGAATTTAATCTACTTTGTATGCAAAAGCGACAGGACCCAACAAGCCATATTGCCAATCTCTACCTCTCTCTCTCTCTCTCTCACACATACTAGAATATCTCATTATATCTTGATGAAATTGTCATATTTCACAAAAGTACATTTTACAGCCAAATTCTCTTCATTACTTCTTTGATCTTAACCCAATATTGCCACCTCAAAACCCAGATTCAAGTCAGCCGCATTTTTGGCGGAGAGTTCAGCAGCGTACAGGTTGAATGACAATGACTCGCATGCATGTTTTGAAATTTTGAACTAGCAATTTTCACAAAACTCCTCAAAACTTTCACTAGATCTTTCTCAAATGGCCAAGACTTCTTAAGTTACTAATATTTATGGAGTCACAACTAATGAAAAAAAAAATCTTACAAAGAACATGATTAACACTTTCAATTCCATCCATCAAAGCTGTTGGATCCGACAGCACTAGCAGCAGTCATCTCTCAGCATTTTGGTTTTCTCTCTGTCGACTTCCTCTGTTCTCTGGTTGTACTCTGGCATATCGTTGATTCCTCCAATCTCCTTCCTTAATGACTCAATTTAACTTCATGTCAAAACTCCACCTTCAAACTCTGAGAGAGAGAGACATGGAAGACCTGAATTGTTGGGGATATTTTTGTGCTTAACTGAAAATGATCTTCTTATGATTGAGTTGGTAGCAGCAGAAGCAGATGAATTAGCAGTAGAAGGTGTTTGTGAATGAGCAAGAGCTGCATTAGCCTTAAGGGCCAGAGCACACAAGTCTTGAAGCGAAAGTGTTGCTTGGGATTTAGAGAGAGGCAGTAGGAAGTAAATATGTCCTAATTGAAGCTCTTCACTGGGACCCACATGAGATATTGGAGATCCAACATACATGGATTCTGAGCTGCACATGAAACAGTTTGGGTTCTGAAACAGAACATGGCCTGCCTTCTTCGGTTCCCTCAGCTGTTGCAGCTTACCCTCCATGTCTATTACGTTCACGCTGGATATCCAACTGAAGCTTTCTCCTTTGCTCATGTATTGAGAAGATGCACGATTACCCATACGGAATCACTCACTAATTTTTTTTTTCCTTTCTCGATCGATCTCAGATCAACGATTCTTTCTCTCTTGGGGTGTTTTAGGGCGGAAATGGAAAACAGAGCAAGAGAAGCAGAGGAATAATATGATTTATTCTGGTTTTGGATGGTTAGTTTAAGGAGGGAGTTGTGGTATTTATAGAAAGAGGGGATGGCATGAATCTGGCGACTAAACAGAATCTAATAAGGATCATGATGTTGACTATGGGACTTACTTCGCTCTTTCGTTTCCCATAAAGTGTGAAAAGTAATAACTGAATCTGAATAGTCCCATGTCGGGCTTGTTCATGGCAGAGTGTGGGGGCCAGTTGAAGTCAGGTCTTCGCATTAGCAAGTTAACTCGTTTTGTGGAGTATTCAGATGAAACAAAGATAGGGAAAATGAAAGGAAATGAAAGTAAAGGCGTGTGTTTAATTGGAACAAAACAATGGGGAAGCGTGAAGGAAGGAGGAAACGTGTAGTTTCATTTCACATTATTTGGGTAATGGATGTCTCTGTCTTGCGAGTCTCTGAGTAGTTAGCTATGTGCATAACACGTTTCAAGTGTACTGTATGTGTTTGTCATATTCATTAATAAAGCTAAAAGTGGACTCTCCGTGATCCTTCCTTCCCTCGTCTTCTACTGTTTTTGTATAATGGCTCTATCTGATTAGTCCATTTAGACAATTAAAAGTCATTCATACGCTTACTGAGATAAAATTCATCGTACATATTTACTTTGGAATCTGTATACATTATCCCAACGGACTATCCAAATACACCCATGTATATGGGCTAAGTTTACAAGGAGCTAAATGTTTTTTCGTACATATTTACCATGTCCCTGAATAGACTCATGAATTTTGTCACAATATAAACTCAAAATTCCATGTTTTAGACGGTAAAAATCTTGGATTTTTTTATATACAAGAAAGGGCATAACCCAAATGAACAAGAGATCATGAATTACGGAATGAAAATATCAATATATCTTGCTGCACTTGGGTCCTCAAAAGAGTCTGAGTGTGAGACCACATCAATAAGCTTATCTGCTACCATAATAGCCTCCTCACTTGGTACAAATTGAAATTTTAAAATCAAATTCCTACTTATCATGTTAATCTAACTTGACCCAACGTAGGCCCTTTAAAGGGGTGGGGTTTCCCCGAAGTGAGGCTCTTTTTTCATACCCAAGAATTAAATTTAGGAAAAAGAACAGGGTTAAATTTGTTAAATAATTTATACCGAATTGAGTGAGTTAAAAATGGGAAAGAAGAAAACATGTTACATAAAATCTGAGAAGTGACACCAGGCTAATGATAATTCAAGAAAAGGTTGATTTAAATATTATATTTTTATAGTTTCACTTAATTATTTAATATGATTTAAAGAACTAAATCTATATTTTAGACCATTTTGTATTACTAATGAGTTTGTTTGGTAAAGTGTTTGAAAAAGTCTACGCACATTCAACAGTATTTTTCCGCAAAACGAGATAATCTCCTCCACACATTTACCTTAACTTACGTAAAAGTATTTCTCTACCGCGTTTTTAAATAGGCACAAAACAGGTTTCTCTTTTCTATGTGCTTGACGCTGTGCTGTTTTGAAGCACGCGCAAAGCAGGTTTCTCTTTTCCTGTGGAAATTACGGGTCGTTCGTGTTTGTTGAGGACCATGGGTCAATACTCTCAGTCTCTCACTCGGCTTCGGCTTATATCAAACTGATAATTTATCCTTTTAGCCGTTTGTAATGGAATATTTGCAATTAGCAGTAATTTATAAAAAAATAGTAAATTTGAGTGATAAAGAAAATTATGATATAAAATTCAGGATTAGTGGGTTTAATATTGTGAACGGAGTTCTGATACATCAATTGTGTGATGAGCCACTTTCATATGTTTGCACATTGGACCATCGCTATTCATTGAATGGGCTACACAAATTGGGCTTATTTTGGAAATTTGAGAACAATGAGCAGCTAAAAATGTAGTGAAAGAACATGAGTTGGGCATTGTATCAAAAAAAAAAACATGAGTTGGGCATTTTACCCATGGATCATGAATGAGTCCAATCATTTTCCTAAAATTTGTATACAAAAACAAGGCACTGAAAGAACAATAAAAAAACATAAGCCTTACATTTTTCCCCAGAAAAAAAGTAAAAACCAAAAGCATTACTTCTCCCACAGGATTGAATATAATGAGTCCGTTTGGTAAAGCTTATAAACATCCTAAAAGCACGTTCAACAGTTATTTTCTGCAAAACGAGACAAGCTCCTCCACATATTTACCTCGACTTGCGTAAAAGTATTTCTCTACCGCTTTACCAAACTGACATAACGGGTCCGTTTTGGAATACGGTAGAGAAGTAATTTTACATAAGTCGAGGTAAATATATGAAGGAGGTTATCCCGTTTTAGAGAAAAATAATGTTGAACGTGCGTTTGGAGAATTCAAACACTCCCCCAAATGCAGCCAATGTAACGAAACCACCACTCTCTCCTTGAGTTTAAATTTAGTATAGAAGTATTCACATTTATGATCCATTTGATATTATATTGATTAAAGTGTTTGGTGTGTATAATAATGTAAATGAATGTAATCATCATTACAATAAATAAGGTAATTCATATTATATAGATAAAGCTATGTAATCTAGATTATAATTTGCAAGAATGAACGTATGGGTTTGTATAGCTTTCATAAATTAACATTTAAATATTTATATCCTTTATTTTTAGTCTTAATAGAGTTAAAAAGTTTTTTCTAATTTTTTTATTTTGTATAGATAAACTATGCATTTCATTTCATGATTCATTGATAATAATGCTCCTTAATTATCATTTATTTATATTACATTTACACCTATTATATTCCATTGCATTTTCATGAATTCTATGAACCAAAATGCCTTTTTAGTATACAGATAGAGCCGGAAATTTGGATCAATCCATTTAAATCCCCTAACATAAAAAGATTTGATTTTTTTTAAAACTCGATCCTAAACTATAGGGTTCGATCGTTTAACAAAAAAAAAATGAGTGCCTCTGCCTCTTTTTATTTAACAATCTTATTCTCTGCTCCCGTTTGGAAACCCGTTGAGAAAACGGACACAGATTCCGAGGTACTTTATGTGAGAGAAATTTTGTCTCGACTTGCGTGAGAATGAATTTTGGGAGCCAAAACGGCATTCCTAACGGAATACCAAACGCAGCCATTCTCTGCTCCCGTTTTCAGTTCACTTATTAGAGTCTAAACACAACGAAAAAAAGAGACTCATTATTTTGTATTTTGGAGTTCAGTGACTCCATAAAATTAAAAGCTCCGTCTTATAACATCACATCATATTATATATGCACTTTCCAGTACCACTAGTTGAGATTGAACAAGGTGACAGAGATATGAATGAGACGCATCAAGTAATTATGCAGGAAGAGTGGGTAGTACCACAGAATTTCTGCAACAGCAGTGGAACAAAGAATGAACGTTTTATATGTGTGTGTTTGTGCAACATATATATATATACATGCAATGGTTTGATTTAAAGTAGAAGGCATATATATATATAATCTCATCATTCTTGACAGAGATGAATGGCAAGACAACACTACTATTATTAATGACGCAAACTAAAAGAATCTCTCATATATCGCATTCAGTACTATATGCTGCAAAATTCATAATTAATTTCAACACTCTCAAATCTCAATATTGATAGGTGTAAATTTCAATGCATGTATGATATTTATATATACAACAATTAAAAGAACAGATGCTGCCCTCCACCTTCATTCATGAAACCCCCATCTCCCCCTCACAACTTCCACATCTTGCTCTACGTCTTCACTTACAAGCTTTATTAATATTGAATCAGGGATCATATTCATTAGGGGAATCACAGGAAAGTTTACAGCGCGGACATGTTTAATTATTCAAAAGTCTAATAGCAATTGAGGAGCATATGTAAAGATAAATAACAATATATGTATATTCCTCATTTGTCATTATGAATTTTTAGTAGCTAAATCCTTTATTTGAAATCTCACACTAACTCCTCTATTTATATAAGTATAAACTGATCAATGCAAAAACACACATATTATTACTTTTGGTATTTGATATAAGATCTGTTTAATTAATTTGAGTATATTAAAAATTAATTATTTGTAAAAAAATATGTATTGATTTATTTGAAATACCTTCTTAAATTATTTGCATTTAAGCTAATCATTGATACAAACTCTTTTAACATGTGCAATCAATAAGAATGATTTAGAAAAAATTATAAACATGAGAGATAAATTGAATTCTTATATTTGAGTTCAAATTCAACTCCCCAACCAGTTGTATTAATGAGGGAGGGAGGTAGTAATTTTATAACTGGATTTGGTCACTCCATGCTATAAAGAACCTCAGAATAAACTAGTTTCATGAAACAGATGATGAAAATCATTACTAGTCGAACTTATCCATTAAAACAAAAATGAATCAACCAATCCCAAGTTTTAGAATGGAAATACTTCATATGTTATTTAAGTGAGCTGCGCAATATTCCTGAAATGCATGTGTTCGTGTTTATAGTAAAGCTTTCCTCATGAAATATTTGAAGGATCCATATAACGTACGCAAGAACAAATTCATGATGAAGAAATTAAAATGGATAAGGTAGGAATGATCAACCAATTAGATAATGTCGTTTATATATATTTAATTCTAAGGAACAAACAACATAGGCATATACAAAAGCAGCTTAGAAAAGCAGAGCTTCTTCTAATTATGCAATGAGGAATATATTCCTTTAGTTGTCTGTTCCTATCTCTCAAAACATTCTATTACAGGTACTGTGGTAGCTAGCTTGTAATTTTTTTCTCCATATATATGTATATGTATAGCCCTTAGCTTTCATATCGCAACAAATATTCACAGCCCTTGAGCAGTCGGTGTATCCAGAATTTTTCAAACCGGGACTATTTTAGATCAAGCCGGCCGGTCAAACTAAAGAGCATCAGTAAGCTCTCCTGACACAAGTTCTTGACGGTTCGCCCTACCCAATATTAGTATGATTTAAGAGGAAGGGGGATTTCATCCTGCCCTTATCTTGTGAGTGAACTTAACCCTTTACCTAAAATTTTTGTACAAAAAAAACACAAGTACTTGATAATACAACTGTATGTCTAAGGTTAATTAAAAAACTCCCATCATTTTACTATCTAAGCACATAGTCCATGTGCTCACTTGTACAAAAAAAACACCCTAATTAAGAAGGAAGAAGTCATGAAGCTTTTATAGTAGATGGATCAATAATCTCCTACTTTGACATTCTTTAAAAAAATTATAACAGAAGGAAACTGATAAAAAATTGAAAATTTATGCTAAGTTTAGGTTACAAGATCATGATGTAAGGCTCAAGAGAACTGGTATATATTCTCCTGGTGGGACGTGACTCATCAATGTGCCTAACATGTCTCCCTCTCTCCCTTCCTGTTGACATGGAAATTCCCAGGAACTTCCACCATTATCATATCTCATCACCAAGCATAATTCTTTCTCATCTGCTTCAACCACAAGCCTCACACGCACTTAAAACCTAAGCCCCAGACCTCAAATCAAAGTCACATTCCTGTAATAATCGACTCCAATTGAATCCATACACACACACACACACACACACACGAAAGAACTCTTCTTCATCCTTATGCGGCAATAATTCTCTGAAATACGGCCATGAAATACAGCGAGATTTCCCACTTCAGCCACCCAGAGCACAAGCTCAGATTCGAGTACTCAGAATTCAAGTTCAAATGCGATGGTTGCAAGGAAGTCGGCATAGGATCGCGATACAAATGCTCCATCTGCGATTACGATCTTCATGTACATTGCGCCGTACCTTCGCCGTCGATCTGCCACCCGTTCTACAGGAAATGTTCGTTCCAGTTCCTGAGTCGGCCGCCGGGGGAGATGGCGCGTTACTGCAACGCGTGCGAGAAGGAAGTGAGCGGATTCGTGTACCACTGCAGATCCTGCGGGTTCGATCTTCACCCGTGCTGCGCGAAGCTGCCGATGGTGCTGGACGACGGAGAAATCAAGCTGTATCTGTACAGGAAGGTGAGCTCGGCGTGCCACCGGTGCGGACGAAGGGGACGAAGCTGGAGTTACAGGTCGAATTGCAAGAAGTACAATCTGCACGTGGCTTGTGTGAGGGAAATGCTTGTGGAGAGTTGGTATGAGATATACATGGAGAGCAATAAGGGGAAGGGGTTGGGGATGATGAGGATCCCGAGGTTGAAGAACACGCTTCAGAGCAGCCATGGGAGCGGTCGGAGTAAGGGGAAGGTGAGGAAGTGCTGTGAGATTGCGGGTCTGGCGGTGCAGTTTGTGATATCGGCGGTGCTGGGAGATCCGACGGTTCTCATAGCCGGAGTTGTGGGATCGCTGATGTCAGCAGGATGATGATGATGATGATGATGATGATGGGTAGAGAAGCCGCCATTGTCGTAGCCTAATGGTAGAAAATGGATCATCAGTTGATCTCAGTAAGTGATGGTGGTGGTGGTGGTGGTGGTGATGATGATGATGATGAAGAGGTAGCATTAGCATGCCAGCCATCCCACTGTATGGAATTTACTAAACAATATTAACTTTGATCCTTAATTATCTGATGATCAGGCA
>JANTPZ010012549.1:0-11266 GCA_025593235.1 Vachellia pachyceras | reverse complement strand
TAGAGA
Organism: Vachellia pachyceras; assembly: GCA_025593235.1. Classification (NCBI taxonomy): domain Eukaryota; kingdom Viridiplantae; phylum Streptophyta; class Magnoliopsida; order Fabales; family Fabaceae; genus Vachellia; species Vachellia pachyceras. Next base: position 11,260 of record JANTPZ010012549.1, on the reverse strand, counting down.
AAAAAGTAAGAAAGAAAAAAGAGAAAAAAAAAGTAGGAAAGGAAAAGTACGAGAGAGAAAACCTAGATTACGAAAAGCAGGTTGCAAACGAGCCCAAATCATGTTCACTGAACAAAGAAAGAAGCCTTGAGATGGAAGATCTGTTTACATGAAAGTGAAAACCAGAGCACTTCGCTCAAAAAAGGAAAGTAAAACAGAGTACATGGCCAACAACAGAACACACACATGAAACAGGACACAAACCTTAAAAGAGCAAACCTAAGTTAAACTTAAAAGCTCTTATCACAAAGGCCAAATCTAGATCCCCAGGAAGAACTTATAAACTGCGATGCCTTGAAGCGAAGCGATTAAACAAAGCAAGAGCATTACTAGTGACTTGTGCAACATTCACAACCCTGCTTCTAATGGCAGCCTTAAGTTCTTCATCTGAACCTGAACCAGAACCAGAGAACCCATCGAGGCATGTGTCTTGGTCTGTGAGAGCAGCACTAACCCAAGTCTGAACGTTGCTAATATGCCACACAAAGTCCTGACCAGCGGTCCGACGAGTTCGTCCGAGCTCCCGAACCGATTGGCGAAGCCGGTCCGGGCTATCGGCCATGTTCTCTATACAGTCCTGAACCGCTCTGTGTGCTCTGGGGTTTTTGATTCTTATTGCTTGGCCAAGCTTGTGGGAGAAGAAGGAGGAGCAAGATCGAGTCTTTGAGATGCTGACGGAGAGAGAAGCGATGGCTAGTTGTCTCTGGCTTTGATGAATCACACTTGCGTACCCTGAGAGGCACTGAACACAGAGAACAGGGTAGCGAGTGGATCTGCAAGAGGACTTTATGAAATCTGTTGGATTGGAAGGTCTGGCTATGGCGGATTCTGATGTGCAAATGAGAAGGTTTAACAGTAAAAGAGAAATCACAAGTCTCGCCATGTCTGAGAAATGCACACAGATCTTCACTGGGTTTCGTTTATGAGCTGATCTCTTCCATGTATAAAGGGAAGTACGGTGATGGTCGCAGTGCTCCTTTATTGATATACTTTTTAGCCACCTGCGTTCTCAGTAAAGCGAGCCCCTGTATATTATCACTAGACTCAGTAGGGTAATTATATATTTAGAGCTTATTTGAAAGTTATTTTAAAATCTAGGTTTCACAGAATTCGAGGTAAAAATTAGGTTTTGAGAAGTGATTTATGTTTGAGAAGTTATAGTTTTATGGATTTCGAGACAAAAAAGTAGATAGGAAAGAGGAAAGTAAGAAAGAGATAAAGAGAAAAAAAGTAGAAAAGAGAAAGTATGAAAGAGAAAATCTAGATTTCAAATTTAGATTTTAAAATCTTGGTTTTGACAACCAAGTTGTCAAACAAACCCTTAAAGGCATTAAACATTTACATTGGCTGCTTGGTCAGAAAAATCGATGCTTGTCATGCCTTCAGTGATTTTGGAAAGTATTTTTAAGTAAATTAAGATCAAATATTTTTATACATTTATCTTATAGATTAAATTAAAATCACAATTTTTTCACTGTTGATTTAAATGGATATTGATTCTTCACTACCTTGTAAATTAAGTTTGGATTCTCATTTAAAGATATATGAATTTTTATTAAAAAATATTTATATTTAATATCCAAATGTACATCCAACAATGATATGTTTAGTTAAAAAGATAATAGCCTAGTAAAGTCTTTTCTAAAAGAATCAAGCTTCTTGTTAAAAAAAAAACAGATAAATCTTATGTTACTGATTTTATTATTATTACTTCTAATTTTTTAAATCAAATTCTTCCCATTTTAATTTGATTGGATAAGATTCATAACGATTACTATATGTTTGATCTTTATAGAGTTTATTTTTATTTTGGTTTTTACATTTTTAAATAATCGGTTTCGTTCCCTTCAAATTCTTTCTATATAAGGCGTCAATTCTTGTTTGGATTATCTCACCTTCAGAGAAATCAAAAACTCTTGTATAAAATTGAATCAACGAGAATTAAAATGACGGTAAACTACTAAAACCAAATATTGTTTGTGTTTGGGAAGCCGTTGGGAGAGGGGTTTACAAATTTCGAGGTATTTTACGGATTTCAAGATGGTTTACGGATTTTGAGATGGTTTTTATGGATTTCGAGATGGTTTTTACAGATTTGAAGATGATTTTATCTCGACTTATGTATATAGTTGGAAAAACAGTATTTCCAAACAAGCACGCTAACCCACTTTAAAAATGCCTTGCGCGCGTGTATATATATATAAGTATGTTTTTTTTTTGGGCTTGAATTCTTTATATTATACACTTGCGCATCAATATGAAAGATTGAAGCTACGACATTATGGCGATACAGTGTTGGAATCCTAGATATCCTAGGGATGTCGCGGTGCCATCGACGGATTGAAAGGATACAAAATCATGACTTTCTGAAAGTGAAGGTTCCTCGTGATAACTACAATGTGTGTTTAGGAACTCCGTTAAAAGAAGAGTTCTGATGAAAGAAATGAGTTTAAGGATTTCTAAATAGTTTTATAGATTTTAAAATGGTTTTTATAAATTTTAAGATATATTTTACAGATTTTGATATGGTCTTGTCTCGATTTACGTACACCGTTGAAGAACGGTGCTCCCAAACAAGCACAATCATGCTACAGAAATTATGGAGATTAGCTGCCAGTGGAATGCCCTATAGTGCAATTCTCATATTGCCAATTTGCCATTGCATAGATTACTCTTTTTCTTCCTCAATTCTTATAGTGTAAGGCCTTGTTTGGCATATTTAATAAAAAAAATATTCTTTTGGGTACCAAACCTGAATGTTTGGATCCAACGTTAACGAGAGTTGAATTTAATAAAAAGGATTTACTCTTAGTAACGTAATAAATTAAAGTTTAAATTTTTATTAGAAAAAATGTTCACATTTAATTACCAACATTACATTCAATACACGTTTAATAAGAGAATATTTGTGTTTATTAAAAAAATTGGGTCATTCAATAATGAAGGAGCAAGTATGGGCCGAATAGTCAAATTAGAATAATGCTATACTGGGTTCAAAAATATGATTGTAAACGGAGTTATATTGAGTGGCCCTTATGCCTTTTCTCTGTTGAATAGATTTTATAATCTCACCAAGTGGATAACTACCATTTAAGCACTTGTCACATTATTGAAGGTTAATCATCAAAATTTGATAAGCTCGTATCAATTTGCTGGGCCTCACAAATGTTTGACCCGCATAGGCTACTAACGGCTTGTTTAATACGGTGAAATTAGAGGATGGAATTAAAATTGAAATTTAATTTTATAATGTAGACATATTTAGTGAAATGGAATTACAATTCCACGTAGAATTCAATTCCACGAAAACACCCTATTTTAATTTTATGCCCAAGCCCATAGAATCCAAATTTTTTGGACAAAATATCTTCCATTATGTAAAATAGTCTTTTTTGTTACATTTCAAAAAAAAACATTCATAGAAAAGATATGGATTTTATCTTTATTTCCATAGCATACCAAACATAATTTTAAAGCCTATATCCATATTTATATCTATTTCTACCGCCATCTCTATGTCCACTTCCATCAAAATCAATTCCATTGTACTAAACGGGGCATAAGGGTATTTTGGTCATAAATCCAACGTGATAATTATTCATTTAATCCTATTTATAAGTTATTTCTAATGTCTTTCACAATTCATATAGACTAAAAAACCTTTATATTTTATTAACTTTACCTTAAAATTACGTAGCAAAAAAATTTTACTTTAAAATTAAACAACTTTCTAACGTTATCCCTATTTAATATACAGTATACTTATCAGAACAAAGTGAACACAAAAATACATGAAATATAAAATTGTACATTTATATGAAAATTTAATAATATCTTATAAATATGATCATGTTGATTTTTCCTTAATTTTGATTTTTGATATTGTTGACTCTTAAATCATATATTACTATTTAATTCGGTTTCATACCACACTGATATTGTTAATGGCCCCATTTGGCTGGACTCATGAGGAGCCCAAACGCACGTTTAATACTGTTTTTCGCAAAACGATATAATCCTTCTCACATATTTATCTCAATTTATGTAAAAGTACTTCTTTATTACGTTCCCAAACGGATCCAATATAAAATAGATTTGATTTAGACATTTATTTTGAGATGAGATCATTTCTTAATTTCATATATTCAACACTTCGCACCGTCTTATGATATGTGTCTCTATGCGCCGTTGACTTCGCTTCTTCTTCTTCTTTCCTGTTTGTGCGTGTCATCCGGGCTCATGCTAATCTTCTTTGTATCGTTCCAATTTTATAGGATGTCTCAAAGCGACATTATTGTAAATTTAATTTTTTTTACTTGAAAATGGTTCTCCATATTCAAATTAAAAATACTTATTAAAATCATCAAAATTTATTTTTTAAAAAACCTTATAAAACATAAAATGTTTTACGAGTATTTTGTTATTAAAGTTTTTTCATAAAAAAATAAACAGACCCAAAATTTTATTTTTTTTTAAAAGATAGAAAAATACACAAGGCTGCACAATTGATTTGAGAAACCTTCAACTTTGACTCAAAATGAATAATAAATAAAATAAAAATAATTCTTCCGCAAGAGGATAAAATATAGATTACCAATGTCTGGGATTTTTTTTTTGACCTGCAACGTCTGGAATGAGAGTGGACCGTATTTAATATTTTATTATCAACAAAAATAATATAAATATCATTATGTCCCTTCTGGATGTTCAAATGACTCCGGTAATTGTTGGCCAAAAAACAAATGACTCCGGTAATTGGTCAATGCCATACTTCTAAGTCAGTCAACTTTCTTATTTGTCAATTTTGGGTTGCTGAAACATACACCTAACTTAAGTGTTTAATGTGTGCAGAACCTTAAATGTAGACGGACGGTCCAGATCTCTAGCAGACAATTCGTTGGCGGTAACAGTAAAATGCACGAGCGTGAGGTCACGCTGACTGAGATCGCGTGGGCATTGAATTTTTTTCCTTCTCTTTTCATTTATTATATATTGCAACGCGGAGTTGAATTTTCGTCTAACCAGTGTGGACACAAGGAATTAAAAAGCGGTAGCAAGTAGCCGGACCGCCGGAGGGGTGTGTGTATAAATATCTGAAAGAAATAAGAAACAAAACCTCCACCGGATCAAAACACCATAAAGGGGGATTTTCGTATTCAGAAACCAGAAGACGAGCAACAGAGAAAATGAGCGCCTGGAAGATGTTGTTGATCGCGGTGGCCGTGGCGGTCGCCGCCACCACCTCGGTGGAGGCCCAGCCGTCTTGTGCGCAGAAGCTGGTTCCATGCGCGGAATACATTAACACCAACACCACACCGCCAAGCAGCTGCTGTAATCCGATTAAAGAAACCGTCGCCAATGAGCTGGCTTGCCTCTGCAATCTCTACGCCGACCCCACCTTCCTCCAAAGTTTGGGCATTAACGCCACTCAGGCCGTCGCCCTCAGCCGCCGTTGCGGCGTCACAAGCGATCTCTCCCACTGCAACGGTAGCTACTCCATTTCATCGATTTCATCTCGCTTTTGTTCTAGACGCTCTCGGATCTTATGGTCTTGAACCGATTTCTTTCTTTTCTATTACCACTCTGAATCAGTTCCTTCCCTCTGCCATCTGGATTCATCCCTCTGTTTTAAAAACCTGGAAGATCGTCTTCCTCGAATTCCTTTTTGCGATCTGTTTCTCGTGAACGCCTGTTGAGTTCAACAAATTTCACTTGATGCTAGCCTCAGCCTGGGGATTCATATGAGCACAATTTATTTCTTTTATTATTATTATTATTATTATTAAATTTACTTCTCTTAACATTTATTGATATTATTGTTATTCTTTGGCTTTGCTGTATCTCAGGGACTGCTCCATCTCCTTCATCGGGGACACAGACACCGCCAGGTAAATAATCTCAGGCCCAGTGATAATTATTTTGTTCTTTTAGTTATTGCAGTAATAATACCCAATCAAATTGATAGTTACCAGTGGGCTAAATTTTGAAGCCAAATTTACAATCATATCCCAAATAGGAGAATTAATGAATAAAAAGTCTTAAAGATTCACAATCTCAAGAGTAGCTGCTGGGGTTGTTAATGAAGGTTGATAATATTGTTAATGACAATCTCAACAGCTACTCCTGATATCTTTATGGTAATTTTGTAAATCTTTACATTTATTTATTAATTTTTTTATTTGGAATCTGATTACAAATTTCTCAATTTTTAACGATAAATTAAAATAACTCCTTACTTGTTATAAAAAAAATAATTCGTTATTTATCATTTTTTTCTAAATTAATTACATCTATATGATAGAAATAATTTTTTATTATTTATAAATCAAATCATTAAATTTTTCACATTTTACCGTTAATTACTTTTAACGGAAGTGCATTTTCCACACTTATAATTTTTAGATGTGCAAAAATGCCTTTGGACTTTTAAAATGAGTGAAAAAATATAAAAAAACGTTAAATATAAACTACCACTTAAATATCAAAGTTAAATGCAATTGGTCAGTGTGAAGCAGCTTGTAAATAGTATTAGAGGAGTGTATAATTTAATGATACATATTAAAAATGTGAATCGACTCTTATATTAAAAGTTATAGCTAAAGCATGAGTTTGATTCCGCCAACTAGGTTTTTTTTTTTGGGTGTCCTTAAGCTTAAGAAAGGGGCCATTGGAAACATGGGAATATAAAATGAGATAGCAACAACCTTCCAAATTCAGACCTACCAGCCAAATTAAATTTCAAGTTTGTTTGTATCCTCACGTTCTGACTTAAGAGCTAGAGCAACTCTTCATCCACAGTTTCAAGTGCTTCATTTTCTGCCAATCCTGCCAGTTTCTACACTGCAACTTCGGCTGAACCAAAACCTCTCGTTTACAGTTAACAAATGCCTAAAAGTTATTTTATGATATCAAGTACTGTTAGAAAAATACTTTTAAAGATGATGAATGAGAGATATTAGATATTATTAGAAGAATACTAATGATAGTACATTGCCAGTATTTTGGGTTGTTAGCTGCACAAAAAAATTATTTTAGAATACCAGTATTGCAAAATATTCTAGAATGTCGAATCTTACTTTAGAAAAAGGTGATCAACATTAATATTTTACACCTAAAACGTTTGTAGTTCTGAGGCAGAGTAGAGAAGCCACACTTATCAAAGGGAAAAAAAAATGAGTGGAGAAGCCACTTTCTATTAAGAATAGTTGGTTAATGGTTAATTTTCCCAGGGAATTTCTCTTCAAAGCCTCATTTGATTTCAGCCAAACATGCTGGAAACAGAACAGTTTCCAATTCCCCCTAACTACCGTCAATGTGCAAAGCATTTTTGACTATTGTTGTTAGCCAAACTGGTGAGAGATGGTAATGAAGAGCACACACAAGCTGATATACAATGGGTCTATTTGATTTAACAGTAAAAGTTACTTTTTTATCCTGATTTAAGATTTACGAGATAAGTATACGTGATGAAGTGTGTCTTGGCTTGCATCAACATGTGTAAGCAAGCATAACTTATATATACATATACACATAAATGACCACACATTCGAACAATAACCATAAATGAATGTTGTTTTGCTGATAAGGTACATTTATTCCTCTTGCAGCAACACCAGGAGGTGATAATGGAGCAGGCAGAGTAGCATTCACTGGGCTCTCTTTCCTCCTCTTGTTCTGGGCTTCTGTTCTCTTTAACTAAGACTCATACTACCACGCTGGTGTTTGACACATTTTTATGTTGTCTTGTTGCCATTTTCTATTCTGCTTATTTACTTGCATTTACATTTCTTTTCTTCTTTTGGGTTTGATTATTACACCATGTGATTCATTTTGAGCAAAAACCATATATTTGTCGGCACCTTCCATATGTTAATGGTCCACCCTCTGTGATAATTTCTTCTTCACCTTTTGGGTAATGTTCGATTCTATTTAGTTATCCTAATTTTTTCGATAACTGACTCTTGTAATAATAAGTAGAGTAGATAGTGGTATACTCTACAACACTTTGCCTGCCTACTGGTTGAAATCAGGAATCAGCGGCAGATTCAGAATCCTGATTCAGGTGGTTTAAGATAAGTGAGACTAATTCTTAATGTTTTGAAAAGAATTTGAGTAAAAATTTAGTGGGTTCAAAAGTAGCAAATGAGTGGGTGCAAAATAAATTACATAATATTAATATATCTCTAATTTTTTGAAAGTCAGGGGTGCGGCTGAATCTGCTTACATACAAGCAGGTCCGCCTATGGAATCCTTGTCTCATTGTTAAGGTCAAGTGAGGAATAAAAAGAAATAGGGTTTTTCTCTCTTTCTTTCTTTCTGTTTATGGAACATTGCAATTAGATCTCTGACAAATTTTTAATGAATCGCTTTTACTTATTAATTATGCCATTTTCACTTTGCTCAGGGGATTGTCTTCCTTTTTGGCCAATGAAAGGAGGTTGTGGTTGGAGAATGGTGAAGTGATAAAAAGGAATATATTAGACATTCAAAGTAAGGATTAAATTATATGAATATGATTAAATAGTTTCTTATGAACTAGATTTAGTGCTCATCATTGATGTTCACCGTTATGGTAGGATCTATTCTAAACCATGCAAATGCATTTTCAAAGGTCCAGATTTAGAATTTTCAACTAATTATTTTCGGTGAGGATCATATGTTTTTGAAAATTTGACAGTTAAAATACTCTTATTGAAAATAATTAGTTGAAAATTTTAGATCTAGACCATTAACAATGTCATCGCAGTGGTTACCATTGAATCTGAATCGGATATACATGTAGTTTGAACGAGAGAGAGACAATTTTGGTGGGCTGGGCCCAACCCCCAATTCCCATATCTATCCACACCGTCTTTAAATCGTTCGAGGCAAAAGGTCAAGGGTGAATGAATTAGAGACTAATTTGGGGCCACAGTCTCCAATTTAGATTTTTATTTAAAACTTCAGTTTTATTTAAATACTTATAGTTTTTTTGTTAAAGTATACTTTTAGTACTTTATATTTACGTTAGGTTTCACTTTAGTCTTTTAAGTTTAAAAAGTGCACTTTTGGTCCATCAAACTTAACATCGTTAGTTTCTCTTAACGGAAATTGCTGACTCATTGAATTTAACTATGACTTTGTAATACAACGTTGGCGAACGTTAAATTTGATGAGTCAGCAATTTCCATTAAAAGAAACTAACGGCATTAAGTTTAAGGGACTAAAAGTGCACTTCTTAAACTTAAAGGACTAAAATGAAACTTGATACAAACATAAAGGACCAAAAGTATATTTTAGCCTTTTTTTTAATTCAGGTTTTAAACATAGATTTTGTTAAATCACGCCTTTTCTTCTAATAAATTCTTTCTTTCATTTTTTTTTTCTCTTTTCTTTTTTCAACTTACTTTTTGCCTCAAACTTCGTAAAAGTCAATAACTTCTCAAACATAATTATTTTTCAAAACATATGTTTTCCCTCGGAATTAGTAAAATTTATTCTCCCAAAATCTATTTATCAAAACGTAGATTTTGTCTCGAACTCTGTAAAAACTATTCTCAAACGGATTTCGAGCATTCTATAAAATGTGATCAACTTATAAGTCAAAACGATAGTATGAAAATAATATAATTTTATAAAAATACTCATATTTAATCATAAACAAGTTAATACAATAATATTTAAATAAAAACTAGATAATTAAATAGTTAAAGTCTCTTTCATCATAATCAATATTATCCATTAATAAAGGATAAGCTTGCTATATTCACTTTGCAAAGTTTTCGTCATTCAGTTTGACATTTCATCTGAAGTGAGAGTCAGAGATGATAATATGCAATTTTTTTATTTTGTGACCAATAAGGCAAAACCCAAACATCACATCAAACAAGAAATAAACATGGGACACCGTAATAATCTGTAGCACCATGATGCTTGGGTCTTAATTCAATTGTTAATTAGAGTGATTATAGTAATTATGTCTAAAATTTTATATTCAGTCTTATATTTTTTTTTTAATAAATAGCTGGTTGGTGTGTGAGGTTGTTTTACATTTACTTTACTTTTATAGTGTCTCTTTGAAAGGCTTTGGGCTCTCCAAATGGTACATTTTTTCGTAAATCGAAATAATCTTTTTTACATAGTTATCTCGTAAATTGTAAAAACAATTCTCCACGGTTTATCAAAACGGGCTCATAATCTTTTTTGTTGCACTACGTTTTATTAATATATTTAAACAATTTATTAGAAAAAGATATTAAAGCCCCTAATGCTAAGAGAGCCCCAATGGGCAAAGCAATTAAGGGCTTTTAATATATTGATCCGTTTGTGGACGCGGTGGATAAATATTTTTATGTAAGTCAAGATAAAATATGTAGAGAAGATTATCTCGCTTTATGAAAAAACACTGTTGAACAGATTTTTTGCTTTTTTAAACGAAATGTCAAACAAACCTTTTATAAATGACTTTTCGTCATTCATTGAAATTTTGGTTATATTCAATAAAAAATAACATTTTTATTTTTTTTATCTCTCATGACTCGATACATGAATTCTAATATTTATAGAACCAACAACCTTATTGTATTATATTATTAATTCATTTTTATTTTTTAAATTTCAACTTTATTCAATTCGATACAATATTTTAGTAAGTGAATATTTTTAAAATTCTAAAATACACAAAACTCTCCAAAATTTTTTGAGTTAGTTGCTTATAATCTCTCTAAGCTTAAAAAAAATAAATTAATATTTTATGTTTTAACATGAAATTATAACAAAAATATTTAAAATAATTATTTGACATAAAAGAGTAAAAATATTTAAAATTATAGGTCATACGCCAATTTTTTTTTGAAATGACATTGTATATAATAAAAATATATATTATCATATATTAAAAATTGTTAACTCTAATGAAAATTAGTTAGGAAAATATTTGTTCTTGTATATAAAACATACAATAGCACATGATTTTGGTTTATTTGTGGATATTCTACTTCACATTTATGAAATATTTTCTGGTGCTGGTAATTGTAATGTTTACGTAATGAGGTGTTGATAATGTTGCTCCCGTTTTTTATGAGTTTTAATTTAATAAAGTTGCACGTTCACCTAACAAAATTAATAAGGTGATTAAATAAGTTAATTAGCTTTATTATTAATAATTATAGCATTCCATTGCATTCCTCTATTAAAAAAAATCCCATTCTCTCTCTTGAAACGAATTTTCAGCAAATTCTTA
>JANTPZ010012544.1:0-12234 GCA_025593235.1 Vachellia pachyceras | reverse complement strand
ATGTTCCTGTCTTTTGGCCTATATTACTCTGTTACTGGATTGTTCTGTTTGTCCTTACCATGAGGCGCCAAATTGCGCACATGATCAAATACAAATATATCCCATTCAACATCGGAAAGCAGGTTGAGTTTCTATATTGTTGATCCTTGAGTTTCTTCTCATAATTTACTTTGTTTATCTGTGTGAAATATTGTATTGATCCGTGCATGCAGTCAGCAGAAGATTAGTTTATTGTATATCTTTTGCTTGAAAAGTACCCCATCTTATTTTTCTTAATTGTTTCAGAAGTATGCCGATAAGAAGAAGTCTTCTGCAAGTGGCAGTGGATCTCGTGCAGAATGAAGCTAGGCTGTTGTTGCATGCTCTGATGGATTACCCATTTACTGGATTGAGGGGAAGGGTTAGAATTTGTGAACACTTTAGGGTAGTTGATTTTCTCCCCTTTTTACGTGAAGGATTGCGTTTTTCAGACTAGAATGGGTGCCAATACGCAGTCACAGAAAATTGGATTACGAGCACTTAGCTTTATGATACCGGAGGTTATGCTGATTTTGGCACTTGGCAGTAAACTTCATTGTTTATAAATATCAGCATTTAGTCCAATTTTGAATGTTAGTACTTGAGCATACCTTCAACTAACTTTCTTATATTAAATATAATTTGTTGCTATTTTTTCAACGAACTTTCTTTCTTATATTTATTAATATTTTCTAAACTAATCCATTTTGATTATTAGTATAATTTATTTTTTTCGATATCATTAGTAAGAGAATCTTTTTACAAATAGTTTTGATACAAGTGTTTGAGGGTAATTTCGAACACATTTTTATGACTAACTAAATTATTTCTTATTCATTCTTTTCATATTAATTATTTAAAATCTATAATAACATTAAGAGGGAGGGAGTGATGATTTTCCATGTAATTTGGCAAAAAGAATAAATGGGAAAATCACAATGAATCCCAAGTAAAGAAAATAAATTTTAAGTTATAAGGATTTGGTGTTAACTCTTCAGTAGTTGTCACTTGTCAAAGATAATTTGAGGTGGTTAATTGACAAATCAGATGTTACTTCTCTGGATCTGATTTTTTCAAACACAATTTTTTATGTCAGCACGTACGCGTTCAGCGCGCACGCTCTTGGAGTTCACGCGCTTCCGCCCTCATTTCCTGGGCGAACTCCCCACGGAGAGGACAGAAAATAGACTCATCCAAAAAAAAAATTTGGATAGAAAAACGAAAGGAAATTGGCATCTCCTTGTAGAACTGCCCGATTTTGGGTTCCTCCATCAAAATCTCGTCCCCGTCCTCGTCCTCGTCCCGTCCTCGTCCTCGTCGGGCTCAAACGGTCATCCCGGTCAGCTTCGATTCTCCTCTGGATTTCATTTCCTCTTTTATATAGGGTTCAGCAGATTCCCGTCTCCTCCTAGATCCCCACGCTTTTCGCCTCCCTCCATCGGTTTTCTTCCTTCTTGAGCTTCAGTGGTTCTCCTAGGTTAGTTCCTTTTCTCCGTTGGATTCGTTTCTTTGCTTAACCTATTAGGACTTACGATTTCATTATGCTAGATCTTCTTCTCGCCCGGCCGTTTTGTTCATCATCCTTTTTTTTTTTTTCAGAAATTGGGGAATATTTCACTTGTAATGAGAAATGACGCTTGCGGATCTTTAATTTTAAAGAAAAAAATCACGTCGAACTTTTTAAGTTTATATTGCTGGTTGCTTTGGTAAAAATTTGGTTTGTCTTCATTCTTTTTTATGATGCACTTCAGCAGAATAGAAGCCCTTTGTTCTCTCTATATAGTCATTTTTCAACTCAAGTAGTGTCGGTGGTTATCTTTTATATAAGCAGTTAAGCATGGCAGGTTGTTAGACATGATTCATTTTGAATAGAGGGCTTGTTTGTAAACCATGATTATGTCTACGCAGGTTGTTAATTGAATGGAGGGGCTTGGAAGCGGCGGTGCTTCTGCTGCTGCACCTTTTAACCAGGGGGTGCAGGACTTTATGAGGCTCTTTCAACATTATCTGGATAAAAGCACTCCCCATATCACCTACAGATGGATTGGGACTTTGGTTTTGGCATCAATCTATGCTTTGAGGGTTTATTACGTTCAAGGATTCTACATTGTTTCTTATGGTCTGGGAATCTATTTGCTGAATCTGCTGATTGGGTTTCTGTCCCCTTTGGCTGATCCTGAGCTGGAACCTTCTGATGGACCTGTGCTGCCAACAAAAGGTTCTGATGAGTTCAAACCTTTCATTCGCCGACTTCCTGAATTTAAGTTCTGGTAATTTAGTTTATTCTACCGCTAATCGGTTATCTACATTATTGCCATTATGTTCTCAGGGTTTTAAATGACTTTTACAAACCTTCACTTGGGAAACCATAATAAATCATTTAGGTTCTAGATTTTAATTGAGAACACTCAATGAAGCTATTGAATGTGATCTTTTAGTTAATAATTCATCCAAAGATTAGTTATGGGCAATGTACCATGGCGTTATGAATTCATACAGCCATCCCACCTAGTGGTTAAGGTCAGTGTTTAAGCTTTGTTGTTGTTGTTTTTAGATTTTATTCCTGCATTGGTGCATGTCATCCAAGTATTTAGCTTCCAGAACATTTGGTGTGCCATAACTTGACATGTTTGTTTATCTGTAAGTGTCTACTGATATCCACAGAGCACAACTATACAGTAAATGTTGTCTCAATGTTGTATTTGTTTTTTGGGAAATCTTTTCTGGTCTATAGAACTTAACCCTTCATAAGGGAAGAATAACTTGATGTCCTTATAATAAATTACTGAGAAGTTTGAGGTAATCTTGTCAGTTACTAGGTATTAGCCTGTTACCTGCTGACCGTGCCCCATGGTATTAACCACTATTTAGACTTGGCTGCAAGTTGATGCTGGTTTTGCACAACAGTGGTTAATTTTGTTAGAAAACGTTTGTCCTTCCTAACATGTCTTTAGAAACACACTTTCTCAGTCACAATGTTTTCCATGGAACAAACCTGTGCTTGAGATTATTTACGGGCTCACTTTTTAGAGTTTCCAAGTTCTGCTGGTGAACATTGTGATAGCCTGTCAACGCAGATGAAAATAATGATTCGCTTTTGTCATTGCTGTTGCAGGTATTCTTTCACAAAAGCTTTCTGCATAGCTTTTGTCATGACCTTCCTTTCTGTATTTGATGTTGCTGTCTTTTGGCCTATATTACTCTGTTACTGGTTTGTTCTGTTTGTCCTTACCATGAGGCGCCAAATTGCACACATGATCAAATACAAATATGTCCCATTCAGCATTGGAAAGCAGGTTGAGTTTCTATCCATTTTGATGCTTGAATTTCTTATAATTCACTCTATGCATCTGTGTGAAATAATGTATTGATCCGTGCATGCAGTCAGCCGAAGATTACTTTATTTTATATTTGCTGAAAATGTACCTCATCTTATTTTTTTTAATTCTTTCAGAAGTATGCCGATAAGAAGCCTTCTGCTAGTGGCAGTGGATCTCGTGCAGAATGAGGTTAGGCTGTTGCATGCTCTGCAGAACACTCATTTGCTGGATTGAGGAGAAGGGCTAGGGTTTATGAACATTTTAGGGTAGTTGATTTTCTCCCCTTTTACGTGACGGATTGCGTTTTTCAGACTATAATGGGTGCCAATACGCAGTCACAGAAAATAGGATTATGTCCACTCAGTTTTATGATACCAGAAGACATTCTAATGTTGGCACTTGGTAGTAAACTTTATAGTTTATAAATATCAGCATTTAGTCCCGTTTTGAATATTAGTACTTCAGCATATTTTCAACAAGTAACCTGATTATTATTTCTGGGGAACTTGCTGCATTTTAAGTTTCTGTTTACTTCTTCCGTTCCTGTACCTTACCCTTAAATGCGAATATATTTTGGTTACTGCTGATTAGAAGTTGGTGTGATAAAGCTGTTCAATTTGGTCTCTGAATTTATTTTCTCTTGTATTTTCCCAGTAAAGGTTAGATTGAGTTAGTGAAGGGCCTTCAGGTTTGTAGAATTGTAGCACAGCACAACGTTTCATGAGGCATTGTGGGTTAGAATGGCAAACGGCATTACCCTTCTTGTCAACCTGAAGCTATTACTTGTGAACACGGACGCTTCAATTCCCTGCAATTCCTCGATGCATGCTAATTTCTGCATCGGTGTTATAAATCTATGGGAAATTGATATTTCTATATTAGTAATAAATTTTGTTGAGGAGGATTAGTTCATTTTGTCTAATCCACTTTTTTATAATTTATAATAAAGAGTGTAATCTTAATATGCGAACAATGTAGCAAATTGACAAGGTTGAATGCGCAATATGGAGTCAATTATTCTGTGCAATATTTCATCGGTTAATTGTAATGATCGAATGGTAAGATTGTGTAATATTTTAATAAGGGGTTAAACTAATTTTGGTCATTATAATTTCCCTCAATTTGGATTTTGGTCCATGTAGTTTTGAAATTATGTTTTTTGTCCTTGAAGTTTAATATGCATGAAACCGTTACTATTGCTTTGAAAAATTAAATTAGAGGTTAACACTATTAAAAATATTGACATATCGTTGACACCATCATTTTTGCTAAAATGGTTTAATGACCGGATATGGTTAGTATTTACGTGAATTGGTGACTTAAATTAAAAAAAAGGCAAGAGCTTTAAACGGCTTCTCAAATATGTACAAGACGGAATGCAAAGCACAACAAGAAGGGGAAAGGATTTGGTCAAAGGAGGATTCACTTGGCCTCGTTGAAAGTCAGCTTTGAAAATCATCGGTCCAACTTGCCTATTCCAGTGATGGCAACATTCTAAAACTTTGTTGATGTCAGCAATTAACTCTGTAAATTTGGTGTCTTCTTCATATAGTTTGGGGTTTGCTCTTTACATCTCTTCCTTTTCAATTAACACCAATAACATTACAAACTTCAATCTTGGCCAAATGAAACGAATGGAGAGATATGAATAAGAAGAAGAGAAAACACCAAACTTATGGAGTGAATCAACAACCTCAACACATTGTTAGAGATGGTCGGAACATTGTCGAAACTTGGACTACTCTGGTGAACTTCAAGGCTGACTTTCGACGAGACCAAGTGCCCTCCTTTGACCTAATCCTTTCCCTTGTACGTTACTGAGAAGTCATTTTAAACTTCCACCTTTTTTAATTTCCAAGTCACTAGTTCATGCAACTTCGGCAAAAATAATGACGCCAGCGACATTAAAATTTTTAACAATGTTAACATTTGATTTAGGTACTTTTAAAACTATGAAGACTAATGGTTTCATACAGATTAAATTTCGAGAACATAAAATGCAACTTGAAACTACAAAGATCAAAACTTAAATTCAGCGAATAAAAGTTAGTTTAACCATTTAACAAATATTATTAATAATAAAATATAAATTTTTGAACCAGTTTCTAATATGCGAAAATATAAATATAATCCCACGGTGGGTCGCTTTTTTAGCCAATGTCATTGTGGCTCCTTGAGAAGGAAAGAAGAAAGAAAAGGCTGCGAAATTAATTTCTCAGTATAGTTAACAATTTCTCTTCCCAAATGAACTAGAGTGGTGCGAAGCGGAACTAAACACATTTGTGTGTTTAGGATCTCCATTAGGAGAAAGGAATTACGGTTTCTGAGGTAATTTTATGGATTTAAAATGGTTTTGTCTTGACTTAAGTGCACCGTTGGGGAAAATGAGTTCCCAAACAAGCACATTCCATTGGGAGAAAGAAGTTTACGAATTTCGATATATTTTATGAATTTCTATATGCTTTTACAGATTTCAAAATACTTTTTATGGATTTCAAAATAATTTTTTACGGATTTTTGAAATACCTTTTGTCTTGGTTTGGGTATCCGTTGGAAGGAAGTGATTATAGACAAACACGTGGATTCAGACGTAGGAATTCGAAGAATACAAGGATCCCACTTATAGTCAGGGCTAATCTATTTCCTTTTTCCTTAATCGGTTTTATTTATTTGATCTTCTATTTCTCATCTTAAAGAAGTTTGAGTATATCTCCTTAATGAGCCAAAACTAATTTGATTGCAAGTTACATTAAATAACAGCAAAAATAGTCAAACAATCCATTCTAGTGAATGGCTTAGGCCGGAAGGGTTTGAATACCCTGAATATGTAATTATATGTTATACACGCACAGTTGACTATCAACTGGTTTGAGATGGTCTTTTAGCATAATTAAATCTCATTCCTCTTGGTTCCTCAGTTTAATTTCTTTGCCCCCGGAAAGTTTCACATTGAACTTGGCAAATTGCCATTGTAGCAGTTCTAGAATTCTGGGTTTTCCCAGTGAGAGAGAGACAGATGGAAAAGAGTAAAATTTTGATAATTGGGGCAACTGGAAGATTAGGGTACCACTTAACGAAAGCAAGTCTCGATTTTTCTCATCCAACCTTTGCTCTTGTGAGAGAATCTGCCTTCTCTGATCCTATCAAGTCTCAGAAGCTTAAATCTCTCTTCGACTCTGGAGCTACCATTCTAAAAGTCTCTCTTCCTTCTACGTTTTAGTTTTCTGGGTTCAATTTTTATGGTTGACTTCTATTTCCATGGTTCTTATGATTGACTTTTTATTTATGTTGCAGGGTTCGCTCCAAGATGAAGCGAGCCTTGTTGACGCTGTGAAGCAAGTGGATGTGGTGATTTGCGCTGTTTCAGCAAAGCAGATTCTTGACCAGAAGCTTCTTATCCAAGTCATCAAACAAGTTGGCTCCATCAAGGTGCTTGTTTGGCAACATCGTTGTCAAAATGGTGCACGTAAATCGAGACAAAACCATTTTGAAATCTGTAAAAATCATCTTGAAATCTATAAAAACCATCTTGAAATCCGTAAAACCATCTTGAAATCCACAAAATGCCTCGA
This sequence comes from Vachellia pachyceras, assembly GCA_025593235.1. NCBI lineage: Eukaryota > Viridiplantae > Streptophyta > Magnoliopsida > Fabales > Fabaceae > Vachellia > Vachellia pachyceras. Next base: position 5,324 of record JANTPZ010012544.1, on the reverse strand, counting down.
AATCTGTAAAATCCATTCTCCTAACAGAGTTCCCAAACATACACAAGGTCATTTGTCGTTTGACCTTTTTATCTATTTCTACATTTGTCTTTCTGGAGTTGGCAACTCTTTGGGTTTCCATATAAAGATTCTTGAACACGTATTCTTGCACCGACAAAGAGCTATTGTTGAGTGGTGAACTATGGAAGAGACTAAAAGACGGAAAAAGTGTTGTATGAGTGTGATTGTTCGGATACAATTGGTTAACTGTCAAATATTTTTCTGTTGGTGGGAAGGAGCGAATTGAACTTCTATTTCTATATTTTACATTCGTAGATTAAGAGAGTTGTACAAAGAATATGACTATTTGTGGGATTTACATCTCATGTTTGCAAATGTCAACCTTTTTTTCTCATAATTAATTTGACTGCATTTTCTCTTGTGATTTTAAAGGACCTGGATTGTTTAGAATAAGCCTTCTTACATGTAGCCCATCTGAATAAAACATATATTGATATTGATAAAGAATTATTATGTCCGACAGGTCTGAGCCCATATATAGGGTTATCAATAATGACCAAATTTAATAATTACATCTTCACAGTTGCCTAGCACCTTTGTTTACAAGACAATATTAATCATGGCAATATGCAGATCATTTGGCGATACTATGGCCTTGATTAGTTTTGATTCTAACCAGGAAAAGGATTAGTCTAATGTTATCTTTATGTTTTTCTGCCATTCCTCATCCCTTTTTATTCCTAGGTTGGTGCAGCTACTGGGAAATTAGTGAAATTCGTAAGAGATGATAACATTTTGTGTTATAATTTTTTCGCCTTACCAACATGGATTTGATTCTTCAAATAGTAATTTAGCAATAAAATCCTACACAGATTAAGTCAAAATGGAGGACTGCGCCCTCAAGATATTATGGAAGAGATTTAGCATAGACAAAGTTTTTGAATATATCCCTGCAATAATAGAGAAATAACTCGGCTCAACCTCCCTTAAAATAATAATTTCAGCAGTTTCTAAAAAAATAAAATCTTAATGTTGTCATTTCATAGAAACTGTGATTTATAATTTAATAGCTGCTGCTTTTCTATATGTTCATTTGTTTATAACTGAAGTTCCTTTTCCTTTCCTTTTTCTACTTTCTTGTGTGTTTAATAATGTTATTTGGTTTGTGGAGTCTTGCAGAGGTTCATTCCATCAGAATTCGGATCAGATCCTGACAAGGTTCAAATTTCTGTCCTTGATGCTGGCTATAATTTCTATAAACATAAAGTAGAAATCCGACGACTCGTGGAGGCTGATGGCATTCCACATACTTACATCTCCTGCAATTTCTTCATGAGCCTTTTGATTCCTTCTCTTGTTCAACCCGGCTTAAAAGTTCCTCCTAGGGACAAGGTCACTGTATTTGGTGATGGAAACACAAAAGTTCTGTTTTTTCAAGCTCCTTCATGTAGACATAATCAAACTAGTTTTTTTTCGGCCGGCTGACATTCATAGTCAACATGGCAGCTGTCTTTGTTAAGGAAAGTGATGTTGCCGCCTTCACTATCAACGCCGTGGATGACCCTCGTACAGCAAGTAAAGTATTGTACTTAAGACCACCAGGAAATGTTTATTCCATTAATAAGCTAATAGATTTATGGGAGACCAAGATTGGGAAGAAGCTTGAGAAGTCTTACGTATTGGAAGAAGAACTGCTTAAGAACATTAAAGGTATTCTATTAGTTTGTATAACATTCACACACATATTTAACTGCCTATTTGAAACATATAGAATCAATACAATCCATACTGCATAGAGAGAAAGATATGTTTGAAGGTTTTATTCATTATGAAAATTACTCATATCGTCCAGGAATAGTAAAATGAGTAGAGATATTCTAATTGAAAAACGTAAATTTTTATTGCATTGCAGAGACTACTTTCCCAGACAATTTTGAGAAGCTGCTTATATATTCTGCTTTCGTACTTGGAGATCACACTTACTTTGATATCGATTCGAGGTCTGGTGTGGAGGGTACAGAACTGTACCCGCATGTGAAGTACAGTACAATCAGTGAATTCTTAGACACTCTAGTCTAGTCTTGGCTTCTTTTGCAAATGTTAAGAGTAAATAAAGTGCTGTAGTGCACATAAATATGCTTAAAAGCATTTTCATTCTTTCCATGTCCATAATGGTCATTAACTGCCCGGTTCACCGTTGTCTTGCCTGTTTCAAAAGCTTCATCGGTAACAAAGGTGAGCTTGAAAATGACACTAAGGGTAAGGAAGTATATAGAGACGTCAGCTGGCTGTACCCTAAGCTCATTTCGCTGCATAGAGATTCAGAAATCCATGTGTGACTGCTCTGTTCATTAGTGTGAGATATAAAAGGACATTTGCTTGATTCCTGCATATCATTTGTCACATGATTCCCAATGTCCACCTCATGGATTATTTGTTTAGCGTGTTCTTAGACTGTGTCTGAACTTCAAACTACTTCGGCAGGTAAAATTGAATTGTTTGAAGTCGATTCTCTGATCTCTTCGTTGTCTCTTGTTATATGCAATCCATCATATGTAAACAATTGACTTGAGTTCCTAAAAGATATGATGGTATGAAATTTCATGAGCCTTACATCATAAAAGAAGTTACGATCAATACATGGATGAACGCCAAGGTCTCTATTTTTTAGTTTAAGAATACTAAAAAATCATATCGTATCAGTTATCAGCAGGGCCACAAATTGCATAAATATGTCAAATAGTTTCTTAAGTGAAATTCATCCTTCTAAGTTCAAATTCGCCCAGTATGGGATCTTATGGTCAAGACTTCGGATTTTCCGAATAGGAATGAGACAAAAATTGGAAGATAAGGTCGTCCCAACCATTAGAGTTTCACTTTTTTTTTGTGCTGCGAGGATTCTAAATTTTTAATCTTTTATTTTTCAAAAAAGTGGCCTTGGAATGCACCATGTGAAGGAAGGTGGATATAGGGAGACTTGAGAGGGGGTTTTCTTTTCTTTTCTTTTTAATTCAAATAAAGAAAAAGTGGGACAAAGGAAAAGAAAACCCAAGGTCATCTCTCACCATCCACAGGAACAAAGAGAATCAACAAGATCTTGAGCTATATATGGATGAGACCGGTCCACCATTTTCGCCATTGTATATATGGCTTGAAAGTGAATGAAAGCTGAGGCTTTCGAAGAAGAAGCCTCGCTCTGCTCTTGGCTACCTCAAAGTGGTCCCCCCCCCCCCCAAAAACAAAAAAAAAATCACCATCTCCAACCTAAAACTGAAAAGCTCCTTTAATTCATATCAAGACATGAATCCAGGCCCAGTACTTATGCCTCTTAATTATTTGGAAGGGCCATTTGAACTGCTCATAGAAATAGTATCCCTAGTCTTAAGGCACTACCTCCTTGGGCTTTTAATCGCATTCCTCTAATTTGGTGAATTGTCTAATTTTAACCTAAATGACAGGTCTTTGGCTGGACATTGACGGAAATATTTCTTAAAAAGGGTTGGTAAGACAACCTAATCTTTTTTTATAGCCTAGGTTTGTTCATTGAACTTGCAGCCTGAAAACCTGTTAATGAGCTTGTAAGGCAAAGGCATTTGAAGAACACTGAAAATATCTTACTTCTTCCTGTTTTCATGGAACAGTAATTTGTCCATACTGTACAAAGCGTTTAAACCTGTTGAGGAAAAAAAATAGAAGTGTAAAGTGGGTTTTTTTAATTTTGATTGAGAAGAAAATTCTTTTAGGGGTACTTGAAGGAGGGACAGAGAAACCGAGGTAATAAATCGAAGAAGTGGACATGTCTGGTCATCCCTGAGGTCTATCCCCTTATGGCCAGGGCTCTGTATTCATCATTCTACGCCTTAGCTATTTGATGTCTCAATCAACTGACTATTATTCTGTCCCCAAAGGCTGCCCCTTACAAGGTCCACTATCATGCTTTTGTCTTCTGTCTCTCTCAAGCATCTTCAATCTTGTCTTTCTGGTTCACCCGCCATAATACCATAATGGCTTTGGCTTTAGAACCTCAAACCCTCCCGTTACAACTCATCAGTTAATTGGCTTTTTCTTCTTTTTGGCATTTTTCTCGTTGAGATTCATCATTCAAGATTTGTTCAGTCTGCAGAAAGGTTTTGATTTTCATGATTCATCACTGTTTAACAGAATAGATGTTATTTGAGTTATTGAAACGATTGCCATCGTTGATATCTCTCCTTGGATTATATGATAATTGCTTGATCATAAGAAAGGAATTTACTTGTGCATATTAATTAGTCCTCCTCATAAATGATATTTTCCTTTTCCCCTTTCATAATCTTTATGATGTTGAACCCATTCTCAAAGATGGACAACATGTCCAAACAAGAAGTTGATCTTATTATTAAGTGCTCAACTTGCTATTAGAGTATGTTAGCACATAAATAGATTTGTGGAGCCCATATAAGGTAGAACTCATTCATTGCCCCCCTCACTCTACAACCCCCCCCCCCCCAAAAAAAAAAGCTTTCCGTTGCAGTATAATAAATTACAGTGAGATATTTGCACGAATATAACTATTGGTGGTTTGCCGAGATATTTCGATGTAAACATATTTTGTTGACAATGAAGTGTCCTTTGGTAAAATCAATTCATTCGTGAGATTGTTGAAAAGTCCTTGACAATTTGATGTTTGAGATCTTCATACATACTCAATTATTTATAGGCTCTCGTATCGAGAGGGCAGAGATTCCTCAAAAAGATTTTACCTGCTAAATTAAGGTTGTAACCGTACAAGACTGCTCATGTTTATAATTTAAAAACATAACAGTAATCAACACTATTTTTTTTTTACTAGGTTGTACGAAGTATCATTGCTCATACGCTTAGCCAACAAGAGGCAGAGGAAAATGTTGTGATCTGAATGAAGATAAATTGAGGGATTGAACTCAAAAGAGTGTAAAAATCTGATCTTTATTTATACTATCGATCGATAACGTATACAAACAATATATGTTATGTACTCGGAAAGGGGGGAATCTTGATAAGAGTCATTCAGATTCTCTAATACTGAGATCGTCCAACAAATTGGAATATAACATCATCAGCTTCTTCACATCTCCATTTTCAGATTGCTAGCTTCAGTTAGGCCTGAACCAATATATTCAGATTCAGCAGGTCAAAGATCAATTTTCTATCCCAGATGCTTAATCCTAACTTGAAAAATTATCAACCAATGTTGTGTTCTTGAGAAACGAGTAAATGACTAATCCATGTATATCTTTTGGGATGTTATACAGATACAGCAATGAGCTTTAAATACCAAGTGTATTGAGTCAAAAGTCCATGCC